>OX243814.1:31779001-31991501 GCA_945859605.1 Lumbricus rubellus
CTCCACAGTAGTGGTGCCTATCAGGTCACAGTGGAATCCATAATCCATAATTCCATTCACTGGCGCCAATAGATCACCATGCACCACCTCCCACCTACCCCACGCTCTAGTGAATCCTAATCAGTCAAATGCTTTCCCCCTCTCTTTGAAAACACGGATCCATAGATTAACGACATGACAACAAAGGTTATTGATGTTGGGAAAAATTATTTTGGCATAATAGAGTCCTTCGGGTCCACTCAGGATGGTGTCCATATAATATAAGGTGGGCATGAATGCAAGGATACTGGCTGGAAAGCTCCAGGGATGAAGCAAACGCAAGAGCTCAGCATGTCCCCCCCCCTTCGATTCCTATCCTGTCAACTAAAAGCAGCTTCAAGTTCACAGAAGTGATCCACATTGCATTGGAAGCTGATACTTGTGCCTAGTCTCAGTACAAGTGCTGAAGGTTGTGGACATGCCAAGGGTATATCTGTGGCATCACACACCGAAACCAGTATAAAGGAGATTTTACAACATATTGAGTTTGATATAATCCTTTCAAAGGTCTTGGCTCAGGCTTCAAAATGACACAAAAATCACCACTCTAGCTTTATTATATAACTCAAGATATAATTATATACATGTGTATATATAATTGTATACATGTATAATATATATAACTATATACCTACATACAGCGCTAAAGTGTAAAAAAAGAAGTGCCTGAACGCTCCATACTTTCCAAAAGAAGTTCCAGGACGCCCATTACATTTTCAGGTGTGCTGGCCAAATAAGCGGCAGGACGGCATAGAGATTTGAAAATAAGTGCCAGGACGCCGTCCATGACCGTCCTGCCACACTTTAAGCCCTGCCTACATACCATTACCTTCCTGAGGATTCACCATCCTTTGAGTAGCAATGTTTAAAGGCAGATATTCACACCTCTTCTGTGATTCTGATCCAGACAAAGGCCATGTGTTACAACATGTATGCCTGGCTTAATTCTATCTCTCCCTCTACTAAAGCCCCCAGTTTATTCTGTCTGCCCCCCTCCCCAGGGGCCAAAGTCCATGATTGCATCATTTCTCCAGCTGACAGCTTCATGTGAAGAACCTATATATCACAAAGAACCTATATATCACGAAGAACCTGTAAATCATCAAGATGTTATAATATAAGACTGGAAAAAGATAGACTGGCTCATTTAGAGCAACGTGTCAGAGCACCATGATGCATGGCACTTTTTGCGTGCACATAAAAATGCGGTTACCAGTTGGCTCATTGAAGGATATTCTCACTTCCTAACTTACTTCACACAAACACAAACACACACACACACACACACAAGCTCACACACATACCCATCCATATATGCGCGCGCACACACACGTGTGTGCACGCACACAAATACACACAAAAACACAAACACACACAAACATGCGCACATGCACACACACTCACGTCCAGCGCCATCATATATCTGTATTATATCTGGATGGATGGTTCAGAGGTGGTGCAAAATCAATGCTGCCCTAGAAGCCACTCAGACAGAGAAAATGTAAACATGAGCTGCAGCCTTCGTCGTCGTCGAGAAGACTTAGTGTTGGTTCGTTCTTTTAGAATATTCGATCATTACGATCATTACGATCGTTACGATCGTTACAACCATTGCGATCATTACAATCATTACGGTCATTATGATCATTACGATTATTACGATCATTACGATCATTACAATCATTATGATCATTACGATTATTACAATCATTACAATCATTACGTGAGTGACGAGCAGAGATCTCGCTCGATTATTTGAGTTGAGTAGACTTGTAATAGGAAGAAAGAGAGAAAGAAAGAGAAAAAGTGATTGATGATCTCTTTATTGGTCGATGGTTTTTTTCATCGGCCAAAGCAGCAATAGCACAGAATATCCAAGGCAATTAATCAGAAATAAATAAGTAAGTAGATAAACAGCACACACACGCTCTCCCAACGTTTGCTCTGCAGAAATGCTGGCACGATTTATTGCTCTGTATTGCATTTTTAAATTTATATAGCACCTTATACAGAATGACTCAGCAAGAAACACTCGGGAGGTGGGGGGGGGGGGTGGGAGACAAAGAAATGTTTTTAAAAAGTGAGAGATAGATGAGGAAAAGAGAGTCATTAGATTAGTTTAGCCCTTGTTGCGGGAGAAAGGTCAAATAGAGAACCCAACCACATCAAAGTTAATGTAGTACAATGGTCAGAAAATCAAAGCTGCTGCAAATCCCTAAACATGTAACGCAGGGTGAAGGGTGTTCGCATCAAGGGAGACAGAAATCTTGCGAAGAGATACAAGATGCAAAGATACAAAAACGTCGTAACTCAAGCAGCCTCCGGGTTTAACCCCCTGGAGAATTTCTACACAGCTTTTGACTGACTGCAGTTGTTGGCCTTAGCAATGATGATCGATAACCGACCCTCCCACCCCCCCCCCCCCCCACCCACCCGACCCCACCCCTACCCCGGTGCTGCCATGGGATTACAGCTGTTGCTCGCTGCCAAGGCAACAGCTGAAGCATTTCCCGGACAGGGAACCAGCCTCCTGCCAGAGGAGGACGGAGAACCAGTCTGCCTGTCGGCCATCAATATTAACAGTACTACGAGCTAAAAACTGTGCTCTGCATGGAAACACGTCGAGGGTCAATTTAGCAACAGCCATGCGTCGAATGAAAGTGGGTTGGGTTGGGGGGTGGGTGTGGGGGGGGGGGGGGCAGCAGAAAGAAGAAGGAAAAGTGTTGCACACACACACACACACACACACACACACACACACACACACACAAACAAACACACACACACACACAAACACAAACACACACACGCACAACGATGTCTGGTTGCACTGTTGCACTGGTGGTTGCATCGATATGCAACAGCAGATCGACCAACGGAATCGCTAAACAATCGTTTAAGTGCAACAGAAAATCGTAAATTTCACATCTGCTCTCCTCCGCCATTCCCTGAAGAGCGGAGGTCACCTTCAGACGGGGGGGGGGGGTGTGCTCAGCCACTCAAACTAACCACTCTGGTTAGGAATTAGGCGTATGGTATTAACAGGTCCAGACCACAAGGATAGGACACCGTCCTGGTTCTTTGTCTTGTTTTGTTTTGTTTTGTTAAATTGGGAATTAACATGCATGTTGAATTAATTACTTTTCATGTATAGTTCTATACCTTAGCATTACTTCTATGTGTTATACTGCATTATTGCCGTGTCACCTAATAAAGCTCTTCATATAGACAGTGCTTTCTTGCATGATATATAATCCTTTTCATCATTCCAACCATAATATTCCCCTTTGACCTTATTTCCCTCTACTCCTCTTAATTCCACAGCCATCATTGCAGGATCAACAAAGTGCTCCCTCCCATCCTCCTCCTCCAGTCCTCCTCCTTCTCCCATCCACTCCGTCATATAGGTCCTTTCATATTTTTTCCATGCTCTTTTCCAGCCACTTCCCATCTTCTTATCTTCGCCATCCTTTTTAATTTTCTGTGTAACTTCCACTCCTCCTCCAACTTCCATTCCTCCTCTTCCCCCTTCCACCTTCCCTGTCCATCGGCGACGGCTCCATGACGACGACGAAGACCAGCACCAGCAGCAGCGATGGAGGCAGGAGAGAAATATTGATCTGGAGAATGAGTTAGGTGGTGGAGGAGGAGAAGGAGGAGGAGGAGTAGAAGGAGAAGGAGGAGGAGGAGAAGGAGAAGAAGGAGGAGGAGAAAGAGTAGAAGGAGGAGGAAGATGAGGAGTAGGAGGAGGAGGAGAAGGAGGAAGAGGAGTAGAAGAAGAAGGAGGAGGAGAAGGAAGAGGAGAAGAAGGAGGACGAGGAGTAGGAGGACGAGAAAGAGGAGGAGACGGAGGAGGAGGAGGAGAAGAAGGAAAGAGTAGAAGCAGGTGGAGGTGGAGGAAAATGAGGAAGAGAATGAGGAGGAAGCGGAGGAGGAGGAGGAGGAGGAATAAGAGAGCCATTCGATGGTGGAACATCTGCCTTCCGTCCATCGCAATTCGGGTGTCAGATGAACCCTTCATCATCCATTCCTTCATTCATATAATTTCCTCTATTTACATTTCTCTATCTGTCTGTCTGTTTATATCTCTGTCTGTCTGAGTCTACATATCTCTGGCTCACTCATCCCTCTCTGCTTAGCCAATTGTCTGCCTATATCTCTCTCCCACCATTCGCGTCTCCTGCTCTCTCTCCTTCTGTCTGTCTCTATCTGTTTCCACATGTATTTGTCTCTATCTGTCTGTCTGTGTGTCTGTGTGTCTGTCTGTCTGTCTGCACGTCTGTATATATGTCTCTCTTTCTCTGTCTCTCTCTTTGTCTCTCTGTCTTTCTCTGTCTCTGCATGAGTGTCTCTATCCGTCTGTCTGTCTGTCTGTCTGTCTGTCTGTCTGTCTGACTGCTTCAGTATTTCTCCTTCCAACCCATCTAGTATATATATATATATATATATATATATATATATGTTGTTCCTCTTCATCCCATGTGATAAATAATGTGACCCACATCAATGGCTTTACCCACTCGGGTAACGACCTTGGGCAAGTTGTTTACGCACATGTGCCTCTGTCACCAAGCAGTATAATTTGGTACCGGCGTAAGCTGGGAAGTAAACAGCAAGTCCTGCGATACACTGGCCCCGTGTCCAGGACCTAGGGATTCGTCCGTTGCTGGCTCAGGGCTATGGAAAAAGAGATGAGCGCCTCCCTGTGTTCCTCATGGAACGGGATGAGACTTTACTTTTACTTTTACATCAATGGCGACACAATAATATTTCCGCTTTCCATCACAGTCTGACACTCTGCAATGGCATTCCGAGATAGCAGCACTTACTCTTCCCACCATGCAGAAGATGAAGTCTCCTAATCATCATCTCATCATCATCATCATCGTCGTCGTCGTCATCATCACCACCATCAATGATCATCATCACCATCATTTCTACATTTTAACACTCTACTGCCAATTCTGTCATATATTATCATATTTTATATAGATAACTTTATAGATTTGGTGGTGATATGACTCTTACCATGCTACATAAGATTTGTACTGATGTATGGATATCTGGAGTCTGGCCCGACGATTGGACGCAATCAGTTTTTATCCCTTTACCGAAAAAAGGGGATCCGCTGTGTTGCGAGAACTACAGGACCATAGCGCTAGTTTCGCATGCCAGCAAAATTCTCCTAAGGGTCATCCTGGAGCGCATTCAAACTAAACTTGACAATGAACTGGCTCCTGAGCAGGCCGGTTTCAGACCCAATCGAGGCACTCGCGATCAGATTACGAACCTCCGGATCATCATAGAAAAGGCAAATGAGAGAAGTCAGAATCTCTACTTTTGCTTCATAGATTTTACGAAAGCGTTCGACATGGTGCAACACGGTCAACTGTGGTTGTCCATGCTGGACATGGGGTTCCCCCCACAACTTGTCCAACTATTGATGAACCTATACAAACAGCAGCGAGCAGCTGTTAGGACAGATAATATCACCTCTAACTGGTTCCGCGTTAAGAAAGGCGTTCGGCAAGGTTGTAACATCTCGCCTTGCCTATTTAACATCCTGGCGGAACAGGTAATGCGCAAGGCGCTTGACGGGTTCAGAGGGGGCTTCAGAATTGGAGGTAGGACCATCAGTAATCTTAGATACGCGGATGACATACTCTTGATCGCTACATCACCAGAGGAACTCCAGGAGCTCGTCAATCGTGTCGAATCCGCTGCCAAGGAGTACGGTTTAAAGATAAATGTTTCAAAGACGAAGGTTATGACCAATACCGATATGATCCTCAGGATTTTTGTCGCGGACAGTGAACTCAAACAAGTGGATAACTTTACATATCTAGGCAGCAAAATCTCAAGCGATGCAAAGTGCTCAGTCGATATTAAGTCCAGGCTGGCCATGGGTATGGCGGTCATGGTGAAGCTTACGAAGGTCTGGAAAAACAAGTCCATTAGTACTCAAACCAAGCTTCGTTTGATGAAATCCTTGGTCTGGTCAGTTGCAACCTATGGTTGCGAATCATGGGTGCTTAAAAAGGCGGAGGAAAAGCAGATACAGAGTTTCGAGAACAAATGTACCCGTAAGCTTTTGCGCATTTCTTGGACGCTCAAACTTACCACAGAGCAGGTTTATCGGCTTGCCGGAACTTCACCAGAGCTCTTGGGTTCCATTAAGGCTCGCAAACTCTCCTATTTCGGTCATACCATCAGGATTCCCCAGGATTGCGTGGAAAAAGCCATTATGCTGGGTCACGTGGAAGGTTGTCGACGCAAGGGTAGACCGCGTATTAGCTGGATTGACAACATTCTTGCTTGGTCCCGTCTTTCCGGATCCAATCTTCTCGCCGCTGCACGCGATAGGAGGCAGTGGAGAGCTGTAGTCCATGCATGCGACCAACCGTCGCGCAGCGACGTCGGTGATTGACATGACATGACATATAGATAACTCATTATTTTAGTCTATTCTATTCTATTCATTCTATAGCTTCACTGCAATACATGCAAAAGAGGTGAAACAATGGCCATTAAGTAATTAGCAAAACCAAGACTTAGTGAAGGTTGAGGTGCCATCCATGATCCAATCAGAAATCAGCAGTTGTACTATCCAAGAACGACAGCTGCAGAAGGAAGGGTTTTGTTTTAGGTGTTCAAAGAGAAACCATAAAGTGTTGACAGGAGCTTCATAGTACGAAAACCAACAAAGGAAATGTTCTGGCGAGTTGGAGGCAATAATCCACGTGGAGCACATGTAGTGGAGGGTCTCACGCATTGTAATACTTGATCTCTCAGTTTTTTCCCAGCACAGCTACTCTTCAGTTTTACCTTTGAAAAGCTGCGAAGCACAGCAGAGCTGAAGAAGAGAAGTTGAACTGCGTCACCCACTTGGATGAACATATAATCACTGTGCTGAACAGCTGAACTCCACTCTGCCCGCTTCGTTCGTCAGTGTGATAAGATAACAGCTGATGATGAGGATGACGTCACCATTGCACCAACTGCATCAATGAAGAATACCTTCAGTGGATCTGCGGTTGGGAATCAACGACTAGCGGAGGAGGAGGAGTTATAGGAGAAGGAGATTGAAGGCGGTTGTTGTTGGTGGATGTCATCCACTTGACTTTTTCAGCTGTGGCCGAGAGCTGAACAGCAGATGTGCTCACTCTTAGGATTGAGGAGATGAGGAGGATTATAATCATCAGCCATCCTTAGCAACAGCAGCCAAAGCAGAGAGCACTGGCATCTGTCTTGGAGCAGATAAAAGATGCTCAGTGAAATAGATTAAGCGACATTTGGTCACCGTTTCATAACACAATCTGCAGCTCTGTATTTGATACTGCTTCACTTCAAAAGTTCCCAAGTGTAAACGCGACCACAATAAAAATTATGACAGAACAATGACAGCACCCGTGAGCAATTGCAGGGGCGAGAGGGGGTCAGATTCGAGCCTATACTCTTCACATTACATGCAAAGTACGGGTACCCTGTCCAATGTCCATTCCGATACAGTACCCATGTCATGAGCACATACCATGTCTGTATGACACAAAAATTGCCGTGCCCACCCCTCCAACCTAAGTCTCTCTCCCAGCCCCATACGTAAAACATCCCAGAAGAGAAAGTTGCTCATACACAGATAAGCTTATTGAAGTGAGAAAAGAGAGAGAAAATGTCAGCTTGACGAGAGATCACAGAACTTGTTAACGCGTAAATGTAACTCTGCAAATCGTTTCAGCACCACACAAAAGCCACACATCAGAGAAACCAGTTTATTCAACAGCTGTAAGGCATACATGTACATTGTACATCAAACCTGCAAGGGACAGGTTGTTTGGTTTGTTTTGATGCCAGATCAAAATGTAGGACAACGGTCAAGCTAAACAGACAGCTGGGTTGGGTACTACATGGGAAGTCGATGATGGTGGTCATTGGTAGATGCAGAAGCAGAACCAAGGTAGGATAACAACTGTACAGAGGTTGGTTCCTTGGCAGAAGAGGAAGATATGGATGGACATGATCCAGAACGACGACTCAAACTTCTCAAACTGAAACTGGACGACACTGGTCATAGAGCCATATGTGGAGACAAAGGATCCAAGTGGCTGACCCCTCCCTCCCCAGCAAGGGATTAATCCAAACCAGAAAGAACAGAAAAATTGGTTGGTTCCTCGCTCTGGGACGGGCTCCCTTTGGGCCGCGTGTTTGCTCCCCATGGTCCCCTCTGAGGCTCTGACTCTTTCTATCCTCACCTCAAAACTGTCTTTTCAGCCGTGCTGTGGTTGGAGACACTACTGAGTAGTAGCCTTGAAGGAGTGATGCATAGATCTTCATGAAGAATGAATGAATTAATTAATTAAAGGTTCTGCATTCACATCTAAGATAAATGCCACAGGATGGAAAGTAAGTAAGTGCAGAGAGTGCTTGGATTGACAGGAAAGGGAGCTAAATTATGGAACCCGCGGAGATCTTTTGAGAGGAAGATGGTTCCAAAACAAAACATTGAAGCAACATAGATTAAAGATTAATTGAAGCAGAAGTGAGCGGCTAGAGGCCAAGACAGAAAGTCACGTTGAAGAATGAATAAATCTGGGCAAATGAGCAGTAATAGTGACTAGCTGGTGCAATATATACACTGCAGTTAGATCTATAAATGAAACAGCCCAGGCTGCCCAGTGACACTGGACAAGACAAAACAGGACCAATTGATCAACAACATCAATTAAAGTATACAGGGTGGCTCAAAAAAAAATACCCCACCGGATAAATTGCAATATCTTCGCAACCCATTGACATTTTTTCTACGAAAATTTTCCAATTTGTAGGGGAATGAATTTCCAACAATCCCTGAAATTTTCATTTTAAAATTTTCATGTTTGCAAAAGTTACAGCTGTTTAAACTTTCAATTCCGTTTTTTCGAATTTCCGCGGAAAAATGAATGTCATTTGTTGATTTCCATGTAAAATAATATCACCTTTCACTGTCACCTCAGGAATCCGTTTTACAGTTTATCGTAAAGTATGATGGGAGTGTCTATTCCCTGCTTTAACTCGAGATCAAATTATTTTTGTGAAGCTCAGTATGGCCTTGCTGATCGAGTTATACGGCAACTGATCCCACATTAGCAGCAAGACTTCCTTCAGTTAGCCAATGTTCTCCAACTTAGGTTCCCAGTCGTAATAAACAAAAGGGTTAAGGTCTGGCGAGTTTGATGGTCATTCACCTGTGCCAATAAATTTACCGCAGTTGATGGCAATAAGATGGCATCATCATAGTCAACCCTGCCGTGCTAGCAAGCAGGCGCACCGTCCTGCTGGAAAATAAAACCAAATGTTAGAACATAACTGCAGTCTTCAATGAGTCTGGGTAACACAGTTCAACGGTAAGTTTGACGTTTAGCCTACTGAAATGGGATGAAGTGCAGTCTTTTCTTGCAGCCGTAAAAAAACGCCAGCAGATTTGACGCCGAAACCATGATGTGCTTTGCAAACTTTACTTTTGCAACTACCAAGCGAATTTCGTGAACATCGCGCTTTTTTCCGTCAGACCAAACGACCACTGTCTTCCTGTCTCTTTTCGACATCTGACTTTTGCTACATAATCACGTCTATAGATAGCCTTCAATGTGCTCAGGCTCCACTTTTCACTGGGTATTTTGCTATGATCTTGCAATACCCCAGCCTCTGATCGCGCAACGCCTGAGGTCCCACTTTATCATCTGCAGAAACTTTGCCCATGACATTCAGTACGGATTCACAAATTGAGATCTTAATATATAAAATATCACCAAATACTACCAGATTGCTACATAAACAGCTTATTTACAGCTCTTAGTGAGGTCATATGACATCATCATCACTTTATGTGTTGAAATTTGCAAAATATCTTAAAGAAATCGCATGTATTTTAACGTGATTCTGCGGAAATTCGAAAAAATGAAAAACTATTTTTGCACAGCTGTAACTTCTAAAGTAATACAGATTCATTATTGAGATTTTCAGGGATTGTTTCAAATTCTTTCCTCTATAAATCCTGCTATTTTCATAGAATAATCTCGATTGGTTGCGGAGATATTGCATTTTTGCTGCTGGGGTATTTTTTTTTGAGCCACCCTGTACATAATATTATATCAATAGTGTGGCTGATACTTGTTTATTATCAGTGGCCTTGGAGAAATGGCATCAAAAGCACGGATGCTGACACCATGTTTGGCTCTGTGATGCCGGACAGGTTCACAAATTTTGGGGGAAACATCAATGCTATAGAAAATAATACAGTGATAGTATGTTTTAAAAATTATGTAGCTAGGCCTATTGGTTTAATGTGCTTTCACTTCATCAATATCTTGTTTAATGAACATTTCTAATGGTTGTAACAAAAATGAGAAAAGTATTCTTATATAATTATTATGTTGGATATAATGTCTAATTTTATCCATCCTATAGGCTGCATCTGGCTAAATTGGATCACACAGCCCCCAAGCACTTTGGTCACTCACTGTCCATTAGCCATACAACACACAAAATGACGCGGAAAAACCCATCCGCTTGGAATTGAATTTGTCGTATAAAGCCACAAGGAGATCAGAAGCAGAAGAGAGAAGTGAGGAGTGGGGACCATAATGGTGTGTCCAGTTCCAAAGACAAAAGATAGACAAATAAATCACTATGACAGGATGACTTACAAGTATTTATATACAAGTATTTACATACAAGTATTCACATACGAATATTTATATACAAGAATTTATATACGAGTATTTATATACGAGTATTTATATAAATGTATTTATATACTAGTATTTATATACCGTACAAGTACTTACATGTATATACAAGTATTTATATAGGACCTCTTCAAGAAAACTACTCTGAGGTGCTCCCAACTATAGAACGACGAAAAAGAATGGTAAGAACATTAATATGGACAAGTATCAGCCACAGGATAAATAAGAAAAATGGACGTGGTTATTAAGACCCAGTAACTGATTTGTGCTTATGACATTAACTAGTACACAATAGGGAAACACATCATGTGGTGAAGGCTGGTTTTCCACAGTTTGCGGATCATATGAGATGTGGCCTCATTCATTCCAAATGTCAAACCTGAATCTCAGATGTATGCTGATGCACACACCAATTGCAACAGTTATTGCTGTAAATATCTAGAGTTGTGTGCCTCTGAACTAGTATACTGCCAACATCAGAAGACAGGCCTAAAATGATGAGGCAATGGATAGCTGCAGTTGGGGAGCTCGCTGATATTAAAAGTAACAGCAAAGTCACAGGGTCACAAGGAACATGAACTGGGAGTAGAAACAACTAGAAATCCCTATAGACAGGGTTAAAAAACAATGCAACCAAATTCAAACTATAAGCTCTTCACATACATGATACATCTGAAGTCGACGTCAGTGATAAATGCACCAATGAACATTGTATAATCATGGGAACATCAGCTATATAATTAATCAACATCAAACAAAGCACAGCACTTCATCGCGGTCTGTCGCGCTCAGATTTATGATTTCGCACAAAATGATAAATGGTTAAAATAAAGAAATGCAAAAACCGAATAAAATAGAGAAATTTCTATAGATCAGACATTTTTGGCAACATCAGGACCAAGTGATCGACTATGCAAATGAATAATAGTCAGCAGAAAGAGATCACACTACAATCTTATTTCACCACATAAATTTTTCAAGATCAGATATCTTCTGCAGAGCTTTTTTTAGCGTGCAGTTGTACACAAAATGTGCAGTTCTAAATGGATATGTGCAGTTGTAGAAGCACTTCTGTACAGCTAAAACTAGCAAAAAAGTGTTGTTTTCCTCCGATTGGAAGTAATTTATCATGGATGATGGGAAAGGAAAGAAGGGGGTTGTGCAGTTCTAAAAATTCCTTAAAAGCAGCCCTGGTCTTCTGCTTGAAAGTAATGAAGAGACTTAAAGAGAGCGCAAATTAAATCAGAATATTACGCAAAACGAAGAAAGCAGGAAAGCGAAAGGTTTTCTAAACAGGATTCAGCAACACATCGTAATGTAATGAAAAGAATTTATATAGCAACAAGTCTCGCAGCCACATTTTCCTAGCACACCATACACTGACATGGCTGGGAGCGCTCGTGTGTAAACACTATAAGTGCTAAAAGTGTAAAAATATACGTGACTGCACGCTCCTTACCTTTCCAAAAGAAGTGCCAGGACGCCCCTTACATTTTCAAGTGTGCTGGCCAAATAAGTGGCAGGACGGCATAGACAGGGGCGCCGTTAGGCGTACGCACTTACGCAAGTGCGTACAGCGCGGAAAGGCCAAACAATTTTTTTTCACAAATTGCAAATTTATTATAAGCGATGAAATTCTATTGAAATTTTATAATCTATAGAATATACTTACTTCCTTACTTACTTACACTCTAATTATAGAGAACCATCTTGGCATTGAGCGTCTTATAGCCGCCTAGGCCCTAGTCCTGGGATTCCTGGATGTAAAACCGTTAAAACTTTATTTATTTATTTATTTTTTGTTTGTATGTGTTTTTAAGTGCACTTTTTATAGCCAGGGGCGGATCCAGGGGGACAATCCGGCCATGGCCCCCCATTTAAAACTGCCATGGGACGTGGCCCCCCATTTGGTATGAAATTAGCAATATGCATATGGGTGTAATGGCATATTACCCCCCCCCCCCCCCTATTCGGAAAATGGCATGGGACGTGGCCCCCCAGTCGGTTTTCAATTGGAGGAGTAAAAAAAGGTCATCAACTTTTTTGGCGGATGAAATGGTATGATTTTCTCCCAAAAAAAATTGGCAGATGACAAAAAAAGAAAAAAACCTCATCAACTTTTTTGGCGGATGAAAAGTACTTCAGCCAAAGACTGATCCCTATTTATTTTCGACCAACAACCAAATTTCGAAATTTGTTTCACCTGTCCCCTCCCAGGTTCTAAGATTTTTGCCCCCCTTGGAAGAGTTCTGGATCCGCCACTGGTTATAGCGCCCCTTCAAGCTCTCTACTCCGGCCGAAGCGCTGAGCAATTGTGAGTGAAGGACTTGCCCAAGGTCCTTACGCGGCGAGGTGGATTCGAACCTGGAAAATTCCGGCTTCAAGGCGACGATAACATAGCAATATGCCGATCTAAAGGTATCAAATTGCACCTCCTAAACATCACCCCCGGTAACTTGTACCGTAACCGGTTTCAGATTACCCCCGGACACTAGATTTGCATAGATTTATCCGTCATCCCACTGTGGTCTGTTATCAATATTTTACTCGGAAAAAATAATAGCCTCGAAGCCATTTCTCCATGTAACTTCAGCGGCGATTTAGTATTTTAGTTAGGCTACAGATGAAAATATTTATAACAAACCAAACCACGAAGTGGGATAACGGATGAAAATCTTCAGACCAAAACAAGACGCGGGATTATTTTTCTGATATTTTTAGTCCAATAAATGCGACGATTGATGCAAATTACAGTTTGCAGGGGGGGGGTAATGTTTAGGAGGGGGTAATAATTTGAAGCCTTTAGCATGGGCGTCCGCAGGAATTTTTCTAGGGGCGCAAACTTTTATATAATTGTCACATGGTCAAAATTTATTGGGTTTGACAGTTTTGACAGTTTGAATTTCCATATTACCACGAGAGAATCCTATAGATCCTATCCTACCTATACGTTATGCGCCCAAAGAAAATAATTGTGGGGCGCGGTGGTCTAGTGGTGGCGTCGTTGCCTTGGAGCCAGAAGGTCCGAGGTTCGAATCCACCTCGCCGCGTAAGGACCTTGGGCAAGTCCTTCACTCACAATTGCTCAGCGCTTCGGCGTGAAACTCCGATGCAGTGTCCGCTCTGCATCGGGAGCGCCTCTGAGTAGAGAGAGCTTGAAGGGGCGCTATAACAAGTGCACATACAAACAAACAAACAAACAAACAAAGAAAGATATTATTATTATAGGTTCAACATGACTGCCTAAAAATGGCTCCATTTGAGGTCGACACAGCCAAAAATGCGCTGGTCGCTGGGTCTCCGCCCCCAGACCCCGCTGGGGGAGCTTACTGTAAAAACAAAACCTTTCTCTTTTACAATAACATTTTTATTTTTACTGTTATCCTGGTAGCTTGCGACACTGAAAAACGACTTATTCTTAAAAATTTCGCGACTTTGTCGTTCACAAAATAGCTGGCAAACAAGAGCCTAAAAATGGCTCCATTTAAGGTCGAAACAGCCAAAAATGCGCTGGGGCTCCGCCCCAGACCCCGCTGGGGGAGCTTACGACGCTCCCCAGACCCCCTAGTCGGGATGGGCTTCGTGCCTTCGGCACTCGCAACTTCCCGCCTTCGGCGCCGCCACTGACTACCAAATAGGCCTACAATACAGCGTCCTGGCACTTTTTTACACTTTAAGCACTGTATATATATATATATGGGATTGGATTGGTAGTACTTACGCCCCCCCCCCCAACCAGAAATCCTGGATCCGCCCCTGAATATAAGCTCGTATCGATCGCTGTTCGCTTCATATTATTTTGTCCAGGTTGTGCGTACAGAAATAAAATCCTGGCGGCGCCGCTGGGCATAGAGATTTGAAAATAAGTGTCAGGACGCCATCAATGACCATCCTGCCACACTTTAAGCCTTGAATGAATAAATGATATTAATCGAGTACAGATCAATTGTTAATTGAACTTAACTCAATGAATTCTTAGAAACGTCTTACCTGGCTGCGTAAGCGAGACGTCGAAGATTTTCTCGACGAGGCGATTGTACGCCGTGATCTGGAGAACGGTTTCTGGGGAATTCCGAACGCAAACGACATTGACTGGAACGACATCTTCGGAAATTCGACCCCAGACGACCTCGTTATTTTCCTCTCTCACTTCAAAAATTTCTGCCCACAATCTGTATGAAATAAAAATACACGGAAGAGTTACAGAATAAGGTAACTTGCCCGATGATTTTTAACTAGTAGAGTTATTTGCTTTTTGTGTCACAACTGTAATAAAAAAATGAAAATTTATGTAGCTTTACTTCAAAAGAAATAACACAAACCACAATTCACTTAAATAAGTTTGAAGGTGGTTACAAAAAGAGGCAAAGCAACGTTAAAAACAAAGTCAAGAAGCAGGTAGAAGAAAAATAGTCAAGATAGAAGGTCAAGATACAAGGTCAAGATACAAGATCAGATACAAGGTCAAGATACAAGGTCAAGAAATAAGGCAACCTATTACCAACATGTGAGTTTGACCAGAACATTTGTTTCTCCTTTGCTTAACTGTGAAAGTTTGTTCTGAACAGGGACAAACCAGGTCCCTTTTACAGTTAAGTAGTGTCATTGTGCAGTACTGTAGCGAAATGCTGGATCCATACATTACCTGATGGGTTAAAAATGTTACATTACCAAATTCTCATGCAAAAAACAGCAGAAACTATTCTGAATGGAATCCTCCTGCTCCTCCGTACCTGATGAGATGAGTATCCTTAGCAGGTGGCCATCGCAATCCATCTCTGTATCCCTTCTGCCATGATGCACACAGATTGTTCCCCATTAACTGCAATCATCACATGCACAATTCTTCACATTATAAAGAATCACATTAAAAACAAAAATCTTGCAAGAAATACTTTCTTTGCACGAAATGCTTACAGCAGACAGACAGACAGACAGACAGACAGACAGACAGACAGACAGACAGACAGACAGACAGACAGGCAGGCAGGCAGGCAGACTGACAGACAGACAGACAGACAGACAGGCATACAGATAGACAGACAGGCAGGCAGACATACAGAGATAAACATAGAGGAAATAATCATGTATCTTCATAGGGCCTATAGTGATCTATATAGAGTGACACTCTCAACCTGGTTTCGTAGCAGGCACACCTAATATTGTATCACACAGGTACACAATGTCCACTAATCCCACTAAAAGACTAAAACTCAGTTCATCTGGTTCGGAACTCGCATGCAATTGGCATCCATTGACCTGCACTTACTAGACTAGTGCAGTGATTTTTCATGGCATCTCAATCTCTCTCACAGTGTGATGAGACCTTGGAGTCACTTTGGATGAAGAGCTCAATTTTGTCACAGCATGTTACTCTGCCCCTGTCTCTGCCTACAATAATGCATGCAGTTCTTCACTGGCTTCCTGCTTCTCAGCGCATCTCCTACTTAGTTGCTGCACTTGTTTGGCGAAACCTTCTTGATTGCGCTCCATCTTACTTACTTGTCTGATCTTTGTCGACCTGTCTCAGCCCGTCGAGCTCTTCGCTCTTCAGTATGAGAGAGTTTTTGGTTCCATGAGCTCGCACAGTGCCAAGCCTTTTTCAATTGTGGGCCTGGCGATCTGTAATGGCCTCCCATTAGTCTTGCGATTAATGCCTAGGCTAAACACGTGTGCTTGTTAAAAGTCGTTCAAGTCCTACTTTTTCAGCTGTGGCTGGGCTGGGAGCACCTCTGAGTAGGTCTCTGGAAGTGGCGCCATATAAATTCTCGGAATCAATTAATGAATGAATGAGATCACGGCATTTCAATCTGCAGCCTAATTACATCAGCACCAACAAGAAAAATCACACTCAGTTTTAAAACTTTCCCAGAGTCAATAATTATTATAGCCTTCAAACCTGTTCGCGAAATGGCGGACACAGCAAAACAAAGACGCCGAAAGCGAACTGCTGACTGATGCAAGCGAGAGTAGGACTATGACAACAAAATGAAAGAAGGCGTGATTGCACCTGTGACCAGAGAAAAGCTTTTAAAGGGACGCTGTTTCAGCCTCCCGTGACGCTAGCTAGCTTACCTGTTTATGGCATCAACCCATTCGCCACTGGACCCGATCAAACCCAGCCGACGATCGAACGTTTGAATTAAAGAGACGATGTGAAAAGATCGCGATGTGTTCAATCGTCCATAACGGGCTCTTTGCAATCATGCGTATCGGTTAGCATGCAATCATCGAAGCAAGCACGACTCGCCATGACATTACGACGACATCTCTTCATGATGATAAGCCAAAGCTGCTGCAGCAGCTGCAGCAGCTGCTGTCGCTCTATCCTTCTCTCTCTCGTTCAGTATGCGTCTGTCAATCACGTCGATCATTAGCCACGCCCCGCCCATAACCAAAGACTACAAATCATCAGGCGAAATAAAGTCAGGCTCTAGAGAATTAATCTGTCGTTGGTCGGCGCCATTTGTATAAACAGTGCTAAAGCCTAAAAGATTAGTAGCTGCTATTTAATCTACAGTAGGCTTCAGACACGAACAGAAAAAAATGTCAATATATTAAATTAATATATATTAATATTATTTATATATTAAATTAATTCATTGAAAAAAGGAAATCAGAGACGAATTTTGTTGTCCTAGCTGATGCATCTACATGTTTTTCATTCCATAAAATAATTATTATATAACCTTTACTAGAGACCTACCAAAGGAGCTCTGCCATGACCAAAGAGAATTTCAGAGAAAGGATTTTATAGAACTGGTAGAAAGCAGAAAATATATTCTGGGCAGTAAGCACAGCTCAAGGCCAGCCATTCCAAGTGGAGATGCTGATAACCAACAACAATGGCCATGTGCAGTCAGAACAAGGATCGGGGTCAAAGGATGGACCAAGAGCTTCCCCTTTAAATAAAATACCTGAAGAGCGCAGGAGGATAATTTGGAAACCGGGCAAGATCAGATAAGTAGGACAGGGCACAACCAGTGACAGTCTTGACAAGAGCTGCCATTCTATGGATGTGCCACGAGGCAGGAAGTCAGTGCAAACTAATGACCAGATCAAGATGTCTTTTGTATGTATGTGCACTTGTTATAGCGCCCCTTCAAGCTCTCTCTACTCAGAGGCGCTCCTGAATGCAGAGCGGACACTGCATCGAAGTTTCATGCAATTGTGAGCGAAGGACTTGCCCAAGGTCCTTACGCGGCGAGGTGGATTCGAACCTCAAACCTTCCGGCTCCAAGGCAACAACGCCACCACTACACCACCGTGCCCCACGTCTTATTGCGACCAGCAAGAATCGAGCGACAATGATCAAAAACGAAAGTGCAGACAAGGACCATAGCAGCAATTTGAGAACAAGAGATAACCAGTCAAGGCAAAATGTGTGTGTGTGTGTGTATGTGTGTGTATGTGTGTGTGGAACCTTTAAACTGAAAGACAAGCCACAATCAGTAGTTATATGAATCTGAAAAAATTAGAATGCAAAAGAAAATACTGTGCCACTCACTGATAATAATAATTCATGCCACTACATCAAACACCAGAGCTAAAGAAGTTATCGTTTAATAAAATGATAATAGTTTAATAATAAAATAGCAATAATAAATATGTAGTTTATCACAACACTTCAGGTCTGCTTCAATTCTTTAATTCACCAAATTACGACTCTTTTATAACAAGACACAGTACCTTAATTATTCCAGTACCATATATTTCCAGTATGCACTGAGTTAGTTACAATATCATCATCAGTCGCTGATAATTCAATTGATCATTCAAGTTCTAGATGTCAACTTATTGAGACGCTTTTTTAAATTTAGGCAATACTAGGCTTCTATTGACAAGTCTACTGGTTTCATAGCATGAAGCTATTCTTGCACGATCAAAATTCGGCAGATTATGCTTGCTCTCCAGTAGAATGTCGAGATATTACATGAATGCTCAATGATAGAACGGCTAAGCAAGACATTTACGGTCTAAGTCGACTCTAAGACAATGGCAGTAGGAACGGGAAAATAATCCACGATGAAACAAAAGAAAAGCAACATTTAAAAACACCAATCAGAAGTTTACATGAATTTAAACAGAACTATGAGAATTTTACATGAATTTAAACCGACCAATCAGAACATTACATGAATTTAAACAGACCAATCAGAATATTACATGAATTTAAACATGCCAATCTGAATATTACATGAATTTCAATTAATTATCTGCACTATGCATGCAAAAGTTCACAATGCAAGTCTTACTTAAACTTAAGTACCACACATACACAAAATTGTCTTTTGTTCTGACCATAAAGTCGAGCTGCTATCCTGATTTATTTATAGCTTTCGGATCAAAGATTCAGAAAAACAGTCATTCAGAGCAAAAAATTGCACTTTAAACTACTGTGAAAATGTGCAAGACAATTTCAATTCACGATTCTGGCCTGCTGGAAGATATTCTAAATATTGCAGGTGCCGGCAAAAGCATTTTCATTTGAAGAGCTGTATCACAGTTAACTCATCAATGTCCTCATGTAGGCATAACACAAATGAAAAGTCCCAAGCCAGAAATGCTGGACAATCTTGCAATATTTGCAAATGTATTAAAATATTTACAATGGTTTATTGAAAATGCTTACTCTACAATTTCTTTCCGATGAAATAATGAAAAACACAACATCAAGTTACATCTCTGGAGCATTTTAGTTTCAAACAAATGCGTAAACCATTCGAACCACATTTCCGAGCTGAAAACACAGAGCTGTGAAGCAGTAGAGTATTGAAAATAACAACATTATAAAAGAACCTGAAAAAGATTATACACATTGCAAAACAAAATGAAACCGAATTAAAATGACATGTTATTATCAAACACAGTAAAATGATTATGTATTAATGGAAGTCTGTTATCTCACAGGTATCTCAAATACTACATAAAGCATAATCAGGTTTAAAAAAATTATTGCCAGCACTAATTATTTAGTATATAACCAATATATCCACTCAGTAATTAATTAATTAATTATCAGCATAGGAAATAAACAAAGAAATAAGGACATCAGGTAATTACAGACTAGTAGGTTCCTGTCCATATTTAATCATGTAGCGCAAGTAAGCATTGAAAGCCTAATGAAAGGCTTAGCAGTTCATACTGCATAAAACACGAATGACTCAGTCCATAGAATTGATTGATTGCAGTAGTCAATCAACAGCCAATCATCAATCAGTTGATTGAACACTTGTTGTCATGTGATTGGCAGAAAGCTTCGTAGACATTGGCGGCAAAATCCTTCACTTGATCCTTCAGCAAAAGGTCCTGCAACACAGATTTGAGTCGTGATCAATTCTCAATCAATTTATCAATCACATAACTGATTATGGTGACTAGGTGCAATTTACTCAAAGTCCCAAAAATGTCCTTCCAATAAATCTTTCCTTTTCTTTGAAAGTGCATAGTTTTATGACAAAAAGAAAATCACCTAAGAGCTAAGAATGGTGCATATAGTCAAAGGCAAGATGGCAATAACAACTAGAAATGTCTACAGCAATTCAGGTATTGCTTAGCTGCTAAGTATATTAAGGCGGCAAAGCGGCTGTGAAGAAACATTTGTGCACTTCTATCCACCTTGACTTAAAATATCATTTCAAAATATTGACATCTTGATGTCAAACCACACTTGCATTAACGTTCAAACAGATGTATTCGTAGTTCTGCAACTTCCAATATTATTTATGAAGCAGAGACCAACATTTTCATACCACACTGCTGCTTAATACTGTTTAATTTACATCAATTGTCCACTATTAAGAGGACAGATTTTAATTACAAAATTAACCTAAGTATACATAATATATATCAACTTTTATCTGCCTCCTATGGGCAGCTCACCAACATAAGCATACACACAAGCAAATACAAGTTAGCAAGTCAGAATTTAAACATTAGTTTAATTACAAACACCGTGACCAAATACTCTCACGAAAGTGACCAACATTGCAATATTTAGGTACAGAATAAATGTCACAAAGCACTCCAACCTGATATCGTGCAAAACACCCGTACAATTAAGATAAAAGTGTGTTGTCGCTGTAACATAACTTTCAATGATAATGTTCTTTATAAAAAAAATGCCTAATGAAAGTCAAATTTAATCAATCACTAAAATGTCTTCATACCTGCAAGAAAGGATTTGGAGCGTCAGCTAAAACATTGTGAACAAGACCGTTCACAATGGGAATGACTTTGGCCAGCGGCAGATTTAAGACAATTGGAATCTCCCTAAAAAGTCACAATGCTGTCAATTACAGGTTACGACAACAAAACCAGTACAATATGAAGTAATGTAAAGTGATTGCAACAATTTCTTTAGTATCATCATCATCAGCAAGCTACTTCTAAGTATATTAATATTTTTATCATTTTCTGTATTTACCACTTTTGAATCCTATAAATATAATCAGTTACTTCAATATTCATCTTGGACTCCAGGAATCACAGTGCTCAGCAATTTGTTTAGAACTTGATTATTCAGATACACACATATATTACTATACATAAATATAACTGTATATATGCATACATTACATATACACGTAAATAAATAAATATAGATGCACAATAACAGATAATAATCAAAATGAAAAGTGGTAAAATAAAGGTTGCCCCACTCTAACCTCAAAGAATTTATAAAGGCATCTACCAACCCTGCACCCCACCTGAAACTTGGTCCTGGGAATTCATGATAGATGTTGCATAACAGTATGCAAGACATTCAGCGGTCTATCTTTACTCTTGTCCAGCGATTTCTAAGGTAACCAACTCCAACAAGCAATGTTTTTATAGTGATTATGCACCCCATGCAAACCACAGAGCGCTACAAAACAAATGCGAGATTTGAAGAGAAGCAGTACTGTAAATGTGCATCAATACTTACGCTGGAGCGGCATGTTCAGTTGGCAAGAAATATTCTGCGACTTTGTCAACAAGTCTGGAGAATCCAGAGTCAAGACAAACGGTCATAACAGTATGAAAGTCAGAGCTACAAGAAAACGATGCATTATCATTATCCACTTAAAGGTATAATACATTCAAAAAATCTTTGGTGCCTGCCGCTGTATAACAAATCAGTAGACAAGATCAGACAGACACAGAGCAGTTGAGTCATCTGTAGGAAACATGGAAACAAACTACCTAAAAGAGTGATGTGAAAAAGAGACTTTTAACTTTAACAATAGCTTGATACAGTTACTTCGCTAATAAAATTTGCAAAAAATAACGATGCTATATTTGCAATTACCCCCTTAAATTATAGTTAAAACATTATTTGAAAACTTCAATATTCATAAGTTCTATGGAATTCAGAGGAAATGGCTTTTAAGACTAACTTGGGGTAAAAGACATGATGCATGACTCTTGAGTCTTGACGTGGTTTTGATGCTCTGTTAATAAACAGATTCAGATGAAAATACTTGAGTTTTGGAGAATTTACCATAGGAAACTCTTGATAGTTTACGGTCATTGCTTGATATATTAACAGAAACAGACTTACCTTTCAAGCATGTCCTTTGTTTCGTTATTCAGTTTGCAAAGTGCAATTTCTTCCGTCGCTAAGCTGCAAGCCTTCATCCCAAACAAAAGAAAAGGTTTTTAACTGTTTTATGTTAAACATTAATATCTCAACATTTCAATTGACTTAACATGGGTCCTGGGCCCTAAATGTTCTTCTTTCTCTGGTCAATTTTTCAGATATTGGCCGACCTATCGACTGGGAATAGCCTACACCCTGGAGTGTTGCCTCTCTCCCAGTACTTACCATCTCTTCAATGTTCTTTTCTCATAATAACAATGACAATTTATATGGTGCCATAACACAGCCACACTGTTGCAAGGGCGTCTATCATCTTAAGACTCTTCTTTTTAGTTGTGATGTAGTTGGGAGCACCTCTGTATGTTTCCTTGCAGAGGTGTTACATAAATGTTCAATATGGATGAATGAACATTGAAAGACTTACGCTAGAGAAATCACTGTTTTACGATCTGCAGACAAAATGCAGCAGTCCTCTGAACACAGAAGGCATAAAATTCTAGGAAAAAAGGCTGTAAAAATGTTCGAATTTCAAGTTTCACGTATTTAAAGTACTTTTGAGATGTGCTTAAAAGCAATGTACTGTATGTATCACTACGGCCAATGCAAACATATTACACAAATACATGTATATGAAAATGCACATAGGACAGTCGATTGAGAGATAACTAGACAAAGCGTATCACCACCTGTGAAGCGTCGTCACTCGTTGGCATCATGTATCTACAGAGGCTTGAGGATGTGACGTCATGGTAACCATTCTCACGACGATATTCCACCTGCCTCCTCACGTCACTCACGATGTCCTGGATCGTCATAGATGAGACCGGGTCCTTCAGAGAGTAACTGCTCATGACGTTCTTTACAGCTCTCTGCACGTCAACGATCAAATTGTCCAAACCTAAATATACATAATAGGAAAAGTGAATGCTTCAACCGCAACATAACACCACCACCACAACAACCATGACCACCACCATGACCGCCACCACAACCAGAACCATGACCACCACAACCAGAACCATGACCACCACAACCAGAACCATCACCACCACAACCAGAACCATGATCACCACCACCAGAACCATGACCACCACCACCACCAGAACCATGACCACCACAACCAGAACCATGACCACCACAACCAGAACCATCACCACCACAACCAGAACCATGATCACCACAACCAGAACCATGACCACCACAACCAGAACCATCACCACCACAACCAGAACCTTTACCACCAGAACCATGACCACCACCACCACCAGAACCATCACCACCACAACCAGAACCATGACCACCACAACCAGAACCATGACCACCACAACCAGAACCTTTACCACCACAACCAGAACCATCACCACCACAACCAGAACCTTTACCACCACAACCAGAACCATCAACGCCACAACCAGAACCATGATCACCACCACCAGAACCATGACCACCACCACCACCAGAACCATCACCACCACAACCAGAACCATCACCACCACAACCAGAACCTTTACCACCCCAACCAGAACCATGACCACCACAACCAGAACCATGATCACCACCACCAGAACCATGACCACCACAACCAGAACCATGAACACCACAACCACAACCATGACCACCACAACCATGACCACCACCATCATCTCCATCTGAAAATTGGTCTTCCGATCCCTAGGATTTGAGGATCCCAATGCTAGCTGAATTTGGCTTGTCCAGTGTCCCTAAACAACTAAGGCAGCCAAAAGTGCTATTCAACACCATTTTTCACGAATCAACTGACTGCATTATGATAATTACTATTAGTATTATATTCATTAAATAAATTTGCAGCGTGCACAAGATCAGATCAAAATGTGTCTGAGGCTATTTAACTGACTGCATTACTGGAATCCACTAACACTAATGATCAAAACTCACTGACTAAAAGAACAAATCAATTTAACCGAGATGACATTGTAAACCTTTCATTGCAGGCCGTAGTACCAAAACTGCCACACAACAGGTGCGCTTGCCAAAGCCATTGTAGGTAAGGAAACTAGCATTAACCACTATTGATTTAATTCAGCACTATATCACTTGCCTTGACCAAAGATGTACTGCACACCAGCGAGATAGTGCTTTTGGATGTCAGACGTGATAATAACTCCGTTGGCTGACTGCATTCAACAAAAGCAAAATATATCAAACAACATTGGATTTTTTTTTTTGAGAAACAGAAAACATTTAAACAAAATAAATTTCAAAGCCTAAAATACATCACTGATGACTGCTACATGGCATATACTTTCATTACCATTCAAACACTATACCAAATTTTATCAGCATGAACTACGAAGCATTCACAATATAAAGTTTTCTTCTTGAAAGCAACATATTAAACTTCCTAAATCTTAAATTACCAGTAAGTCAGTCGCTAGATTCATACGTTTACAACTATGCGCCTTCTGCATTTTTATTTGAAAAGCAATGCCGTTGTCTCACTCAAGCTAACTGAGGTAACTTATCATAATTTCTTAATCAGACATGGCTTCAAAACAACTCTGCATGAAGGTACACACGCAAATAAAAGGCAAAAGATAACAGTCATGAGTCCCCAAAATTATTAGTAGTCTTGGGAGATTCATTAACAAGAATTATTGGCCTCTTCTTTTTACAACGGATAGCTTACAATGGTTTTTACTACCCAATTGTTTCTTCAAACTTACCAATGCTAACTATCATGAAATATCAGACCTTTGCTACTTGAAGTCTTTTTTATTTCCTCGGAGCTGTCACGCTGAGAGCGCCTCTGAATAGCTAGTCTGTAAGAGGTGCTTTACAAATGTTCATATACCATACCATACCATCAGGTTACCACTATTGAAACTTTGCAAAAATGTCAGTTCAGCAGTATCTTTACAAGTCTATTAGATGTAAGAGTTGAACGCTGACAGAACAAACCTTTCCATTTCCATTCGACAGCTGACTATCGACGTACATGTATCCGCCAAGAATGTTGAGCTGAACGCGCAGATAGATGACGAGAAAGCAGCAGCCGTAGACTGCCACCAAAGTCCTCGTAAAACCTAAAACATCGGATAATTAACGGAATTCAGTCTTCATGGAAAGTTAATTGTATTTGAAATGAATGAATGAATGTATTCAGCAGATGGGAAACCGTTATAAGCATCATCAGTTCAGTTGAAAGATCCCACTCAAATCACATATTGAGAACAAATTTCAGAATGTTCCTTTGCTGTATATTGTCCTGTAGACAGCCACTTAATTCGAAATCAGAGATATTTTATGAAGCTCAAGGCCACATTAAAGCTGTGATTACTAGGGCATAGTGACCAGAAAGGATCATGTTTGGGGTATATTAATTTGTTGCTCCTATGCATAGGATAGTGTCTGGTATAGAAATTTTGTTTCTGACGTGCTGCTTGACTTTGCCGCCAAGGCCCTGCAGTTATTCATGTATACCGTACTTTTGAGCATTGCATTAAAACTGCTGAAATTTCATTATTTTCATAACTGAAGTAGTAATTAGGCTTAAAAGTAGGAATATTGTGAGCCAGATTTTATGGCACAGGGTAATAATATTTGTTTTGCCATTCCGACATAGTATGAGCTACAAGCAAGGGGCCGTCTATAAATGACGTCACGCAATTTAGGGCTACCCCCCTTCGACACCCTCGTCACACGTTAACACAGAAGTCATTATTATGATATCTAGCAATGAACCGTCACAAATCGTTACAGATGTGTAGCCTCCCCCCTCCAGTTACGTGACGTCATTTATGGACGGTCCCCATTGCATTATTCTGTCTTAAAAAACGGAATAAATATTTTATGTTGTAAAACTTGTGGTCCCTAATTACGCTTCAAAAAATGTTCACATACTGACAATGCGTTTCACTCAAATTATATATTTCCACTCACTTTTTGTGGTATATTTGACCATGTTTTTGAGGGATTCGCTTTTTGTTCGAATGCGACCCTCTCTACTTTCTTTGCCACAAACTGACCTTGCTGCATCTGTAGGCCTAACAACTTTGCTTGTGGCAATGGTATGTTTCATTATCTAACATACTTCTAGTTTTAATGAATTCCTTAATGTCATTTTTCTTAAACTTTTGGAGGTTCAAGTCTGGAAAAATCCAACCAGTTAACTAGAACACAGTGGACAGTGGCTTCTAAATTCAGTTTTGGGATTATGAATGTTCTAATATCACCAGATCTGCTATGGTGATAATGGTTAGTTTTCCTTGCTATTTTAATTCTTCTGGCTGCCAGTTCTTGCATGTGTTTTTTTCTCATCAATCATCATAATTCAGATAAAACATTTCTGGGTAACAACTAACCATAGTAGCCAATCTTTTGAATACATTTATCAACGACCTTTCTCTCAATGTTGGCTGGGAAACGGGATGAATTATGTGCAAATAAATGTTGTAACGTTAGCTCATTGAAATGGAACATTCAGAGCTGCATTATCGGAGTCATTATTGTACCACAGCCAGAATCATTGTTTGGTGTATCATCTATACATTATACAGTCTTTGAGATTTATAATACTTCTTTTATTCTCTTTATTTGCTCTTTCTTTTCTGTCTATTTCTCCATGACAATCGTTCCCGTGTTTGCACAGTACATATTTTTGCCATGGTTTGCAGCTGCAAAAGTACACGAAACTTCAACTGCTCGGCGGCAAAGCTAGATGCAATAATTTTGATGCAATTTTTATTTAGTTCTTTCATTTAGGACCTGGAGCAACCTTTTAAGTTATCCCAAAGTTAATTTTAAACCAAAACATATTTCTTGCTATACCCTAGTGATTACTGTTCACTACCTAACAACCAAACAGCAATCGATAAAACTGACCAACTTTTTAACAATACAATAGCAAGCATGTAATAAAGGTAACTGGGAAACCACTGCAGCTGGTCATTAAAGATCTCCACACAGTAGCTATCTTAGGGGATGTTGGAACACATCTATGTCCAATACAAGGCAAGTCTCCACCAATCAGATTGCATGTTACATAAGGACTTTAAAATCACAAACACTTTATCGCTCAAACTATTGAACACGTAGAAATAAACAAACTGAACTTTGGTATTATTATTATTATTACATATATTAGAATGGCAAAGAAAGCACAAAACTGACATTTGCATAAAAGATTAACGTGAGCTTACTCATGGTCTTCAGTTCTTCCCATATTTCCACTCTGTTCGCTGGTCTACAAAAAAAACAGCACACGTGATTCTAGCACACACAAAAAACAGAGCAGACGATGCAGTTTGATATCTAATTGCTAGAAAACGAAGGAGAAGTGAATTTTGAGCTCTGCTACATTAGAGTGTATTGTTATACAATAATCTAGTAGCACTCAAAACTGTTTGCAAACAAATTTGCAATACAACAGGACACTCATGTTTTTTTATTGCTACAAACATAAGAGACAGAGAGAAAAAAATTGTTTTGTATAATGGCCAAACATTTCCGAATATGCCATTTTGTGCAACTTATTGAATTTTCTAAACCATTGAACAAGCAAAAATATGATCATATTCACAAGCTTTTTGGAAGCCGACTTGAATTGTACAGGAGTACCGGGTACTATGTGCACAGAACCACAAACACCAAACACAATAAAATGATTTTTGAACAATCCCATGGAATGACTGACTGACTGACTGACTGACTGACTGACTGACTGACCCAATGTCACTCTCCACTGACCTGGAACGGAGCTGATCGGTCAACCGTTCCGTGTTCAGCTTCTGGCATATTGCTTCTCTCAAGCACGGCAATACAGACAACACTGCAATACAGACAACACTGCAATACAGACAACACTGCAATACAGACAACACTGCAATACAGACAACACTGCAATACAGACAACACTGCAAAGAGAACAAGTGATAAACGATCTATCGCTCCACTTCAGCACTCACTAATATGGTCGTCCGTAAAGGACATATACACAAAAAACTGAACAACCTAGACCACTCCCTCTCTTATGTGACCCTTCCATTCTTCACATCATTAAATGCATTTCTGCTGCAATACTCTACCACATGCACCTTGCTTCACACATTTTATGCTTATTCGAAAGGTAAATAGCGAACAATATTGAATTTGATAGTCATAGCATTGCATGTTCTTTGATTTGAAGATTCGCAGCCTCTGAATGAACAAAACAGACTCGTTGTTATAACACTGCATTAACTAAACTTAACTTAATTCACTTGCTGTGTCAAAGTTTACATTAATTTTCACGAGTTGCTAAAGTTCATAACTATCATTTATTTATTTATTACAGCAGTTTGATACAGTGCCCCTTCAAGGCTGCCTACTCAGGAGTGCTCCCAGTCCAACCCTGGTCGAATAGGACAGTCTTACGAACATTGAGAAATGAGACAGAGAGAGAACAGAAGGTATTTGATGAAAAGTACTTAGGGAGCCCATCCCAGGTCTTTATAACTGGTCAGACCTTTAACCCTTTAATGTCGGAGGGTATAGGATTTCCCATACCATTTACTACCATCTCGGCATTAAAGGGTTAAGCTGCGAGGAGGAAGCACAAAAACTCACCCGTGGAATTGCATGTTCTTTGGTTGCTGTCGAAGTGATGTTGCCGTCTACAGGATAAACAGAAATCAATATTAAGTTTTATACAATGGACAAGACATCAACTTAAACCTAAGTTTATATAAAGTCTCTAAGATTAAACCTTTGACCCAACTCTAGGTATACCACCTCAATACTTAAGTACAGCTGAAGCATTTATTTCACTTCAGTACTGTATTTTCAACAGTCACCATAAATTTCTACATGGTCTTTCTTACTCCTGTTTAAAAAAAATAATTCTAGAAATAATGTCTAATTGTCTATACTTGTTTGTTTAAAAATGTTACAAGTGTTTCACAAATTTCAAAGATTAGCACAAACAGTACACATCACAGATTAACTGTTATTCCAATTTGCAGCACTTAGGATCAAAGTTTGAGACCAATTTTAATATCAACTTAAAACTACACATCTAGCCAAAATGTACAAACTCTACTTCTATGCCAAATATCTACGCTTGAAACATAAGTTGGACAATGCCGAGTTAGTTCAAAAGCAGACAAACCTGATGTGAGCAAGACATTCCGTTGCTTCTTTCTCCTGAAACTCTCTCAATCGTCGTCGAGCATACCGACTCACCCAAACTGCACCTGGTAACAAATGAAGAGTATTTTATTTCTATCAAGCAGCAATCAATATCAATGTCAATCAAGTATCATTAACAAATCATGCCTTCAACAAGTTTTAAGTATATAAATGTGAGAAATATCCATGTGCAACAGCCTTCTATCTAACTATATACTTCAATACATAAATTACTAAATTCACCTGCTTTTTATAAGTCGCTCAAAACCTATTATTTTAGCTGTGGCTGGGCTGGGAGCGCCTCTGAGTAGGTTTCTTGAAGAAGTGCTATATAAATTAACGAAATGAATGAATGAATGAATGAATAATAAATATTAAACCATGATGCTTATATAAATGACAAAAACTAGATTAAGAGTTTACTCTTAATTAGCAGTAGAAGACAGGCACTCTAAAAATAGTCACACTTGAGTGGATCACTGAAATTTAAAAAGCTAATGCTGCTATATATAAGACCTTGTTATAAGGTAATTTGGTATATGAATGTTTATCAAATTGGTCCCAAAGACAACATTACAAGGTCTTTTGCAATATGGCAGTTTAATCAGTGGCAGCGTGAAATTTTCCTTTGAATAAAAAGCTTCAGGTGACAATTGAATTGTTTTTAAACGATTCTTTCTTTGCAAATGGCTGCGTTATGTCATCAAGAGGTCAATACACGAATATATATACAGCATGAAAGATGTACAAACATGAACAAAGATGTACTCGTCGGAGTACTAATCAGAGAAAGCAACCTGTTTCTTTAAAAAGGGTGATAGCCTAAAGAAGAATTGCATCATGAAGTACCCTAACAATCATTCAGTTTAGCGTTGGCCTTGTTATACTAGGTTTTGGTGTCCTCCCCACCCCCACGTGGTCACTGGGTAGGGCCCTTGAGCAAGTTCTTCGCTCGCAATAGCTCTGTGCCATCACAGTTCTGCTGCATGCACTTCTGAACTTTGGAAGAATAGAAGGGCAATATCAAATGCCATTGTATTGTATCGAAACGCTGCAACCACAGTATTACCAGGGCTCGTGTTGTCAATAATGTTTACCTGCTACAACAACGCCTGCGAACACAAATTTGCGTCGGTGTCGCTTCACAAATGACCAAATTCTTCCCAACACCATTGTTATTTAGATCTCATGGCAATGATGTGTAGGAATTTAATTTCAAGGAAGAAAAAACTAATAGTGTCGCGAAGAAGCACTTTAGTTGGACATTGAGCCAAGGACCCATAAACACGCAGAACTGGAAGCTCTCTGTTTCACGTCGTTGTGCGCATTTTTAGACGATAATCGGGTTCCGAAATTCCAAAATTTCACTGCTCGTCTACATAACAGATGCATCCAATAAATTATATTTATGAAAGCACTCTGACGGATAATAATATTCACAAAGTAAAATGCTGCCTGTTGAGATTTAAAGCATCATGTATAATGCTATTAAAAAATTAAGTGAGGCGCCATCTATGGTTAAGAAACACCGAATTAGACTATAGGCCTAAGAATATTAATGATCGACTGGGTTTGCAAGTCGATCGATGGAGTCAATGAATTTTCGACCAACTCGACCTGACCGAGTTACGACCGAATTGACCGACATAATTATAATATCACGAGGTAGGCCTATTGCGTCACTCACTTTTGATGATGAATCTATTTATAGAACAGCATGCCATGCATGCAGACACGTAGGCCTACCTTAAAACCAAGACCAGTGCTTGAGTGATGGTAAACTACGAGGCCTAGCCGCCTAGGCCTGCACTCACTTTATGACTTAGGTCAAGTGCATTATCGAGTCGAAGTCTCAATAACAATGAATAAAATACAATTAATTAAAAACGGCGGATTATAGGCCTATGAGGCTAGGCCTCCATTCAGTCTATTGTTTACTCGTTACCGAAACGATTAGCCTCACTTTGCTTCATTTGCGAGATCTTAAATTGCTGATCTCATTCGGAAGTTCGCAAAAGGCATTATGCATACGCCAACTTTGCAATTTATATTAAATTCATGATGCATAACCCAACATTCCTTCCACAACCCATTTTGCAACCCAATGCCCATGTAAGCGGCCTATAGGTGCATGCATAGGACTCGATCGTACTGATATGGGAAATATTATGGGGTAATACGAATCCTCGGGGCGGGGCGGATCGGCGGGGCGGGGCAAAAACACTACGAAACCTCGGGGCAGATCGACGGGGCAGGGCACAAGCAACGAGTGCTCGGGGCGGCTCGGGGCAAATCGACGGAGCAGAAGTAATCCTCGGGGCAGATCGACGGGGCAGGGTAAAAACATAACACATGCTCGGGGCAGATCGACGGGGCAGGGTAAAAACATAACACATGCTCGGGGCATATCGACGGGGCAGGGTAAAAACATAAAACATGCACGGGGCAGATCGACGGGGCAGGGTAAAACATAACACAAGCTCGGGGCAGATCGACGGGGCAGGGTAAAAACATAACACATGCTCGGGGCATATCGACGGGGCAGGGTAAAAACATAACACATGCTCGGGGCAGATCGACGGGGCAGAGTAAAAACATAAAACATGCTCGGGGCAGATCGACGGGGCAGGGTAAAACATAAGTAATCCTCGGGGCAGATCGACGGGGCAGGGTAAAAACATAAGTAATCCTCGGGGCAGATCGACGGGGCAGGGTAAAAACATAACACATGCTTGGGACATATCGACGGGGCAGGGTAAAAACATAACACATGCTCGGGGCAGATCGACGGGGCAGGGTAAAAACATAAAACATGCTCGGGGCAGATCGACGGGCAGGGTAAAAACATAGGTAATCCTCGGGGCAGATCGACGGGGCAGGGTAAAAACATAAGTAATCCTCGGGGCAGATCGACGGGGCAGGGTAAAAACATAAGTAATCCTCAGAGCAGATCGACGGGGCAAGGTAAAAACATAAGTAATCCTCGGGGCAGATCGACGGAGCAGTGTAAAACATAACACAAGCTCGGGGCAGATCGACGGGGCAGGGTAAAACATAACACAAGCTCGGGGCAGATCGACGGGGCAGGGTAAAAACATAACACATGCTCGGGGCAGATCGACGGGGCAGGGTAAAAACATAACACTTGCTCGGGGCAGATCGACGGGGCAGGGTAAAAACATAAAACATGCTCGGGGCCTATCGACGGGGCAGGGTAAAACATAACACAAGCTCGGGGCAGATCGACGGGGCAGGGTAAAAACATAACACATGCTCGGGGCAGATCGACGGGGCAGGGTAAAAACATAAAACATGCTCGGGGCATATCGACGGGGCAGGGTAAAAACATAACACATGCTCGGGGCAGATCGACGGGGCAGAGTAAAAACATAACACATGCTCGTGGCAGATCGACGGAGCAGCGAAAAACACAATTAAGTAACATGGTAGTAGTAGTAATAGTGTTGGTTATGGTGGTCCAAGAAATAAAAGCTAAGCTATCTATCTATTTATCTATATTTCTATCTATCTATGCAATTTATATAGCGCCCCTTGGAAGGATCTACTCAGACGCGCTCCCGACCAAGGCCCGGTCAAAAAGAAAAGTCTTGAGCAACCTATATACAAAGTGCCAGAGATGTTCCGAGGTTGGGAACGCATGTTACAGGGAAGGTCATTCCAGATGGAAGGTCCGGTGACCGAAAATGCCCTATTCTGCCTTGTGGCTGTGCGGGCATAGGGAGCCATAAAGTCACCTCGAGATGAAGTGAGCCATTCAAGTGGCAAGTCCCTGATCCCAAAGGATAAAAAAATACGGCTTAGAAGAAGGTCGTGATCCACCGAGTCAACGGCGGCGCTAACATCATATAGGGCCAGCAGAGTAACTTGGGACCTATCAATACAATACAATACAATACAAATACAATACAATACAACTGAAATTTGATAATGCCCTCCTTTCAAAGCTAAGAAGTGCACATTAAAGTTCGGTGGTAATTAAAATTATCTATACTCTATAGGTAGACTCAAAGAGGAAAGTTTTCAGTTTAGAGCGAAAGACAGTCTCGCTAGGCGAGTTACGAACATAAGGGGGCAGAGAGTTCCAAATGTAGGGACCAGCAAATGTGAAAGAACGCCGGTGTCACGAAATAAAGTCTCCCCCCGATACAGAGGCTCCCCCCGAAACAGAATCTCCCCCTGGTTGAAAATCTGTTTTGGAAGACATTTTTCGAATGTAAAAGTATATATATGTTCGTGTTAAATAACGTGTTATCGTGTTAGCAACGCAAACTAACGGTTTGATATGCTCATCTATTAATTTTATGCGACTGTAGCCGATTTCGCGATCAACGGGGGGAGACTTTGTTTCGTGGACGGAGGAAATATTCTCTCCCCCCCGGAGACTTTATTTCGGAATATAGTCTCCGGGGGGCGAATTTATTCTAGAACAGATCCTCCGGGGGAGAATCTATTTCGAAATAAAGTCTCCGGGGGGAGACTTTTAGGGGGGAGACTCTGTCACGCGACACCGGCGAAAAACAAGATTTGTACCAGGAACTATATATACTTTCAAGCAGATGCTGATCGAAGAGAAGAGTGACCTTTAACAGAGTTACAAAATGTGATCATAGAAGTTAAGTAGGATGGCAGGTGATCAGCGCATGCTTTGTACATGAGGAGTGGCAGCTTGAAACGAATGCGCTCACATACAGGAAGCCAGTGTAAAGAGCGAAGAGCTGGTGTGATGTGGTCTCGGTAAGTGAGTCCAAGACACAGTCTTGCAGCTTGATGAAATATTCTAGTTAGAGGAAGAAGTGCGCATTTAGGGAGACCATAAAGTACCGAGTTACAGTAGTCAAGTTGTGTCAGAATAAGGCAGTGAATCAGTGTTTTCAGTGATTCTGAATCAATAGTAGATGGGAGCTGTCTGATTCTCCTTGGATGAAACAAACATGTACGAGAGATGGCTGCTATCTGAGGTTTGAGGGACAGTGCCGAGTCAAGGATGACTCCAAGATCACGCACAGTAGACGAAGGAGAAAGTAGAGAAGAGGAAGTGCATAGTGAGAGTTCAGCACACTGTAGAAGTTTAGAAGAACGATCAAACGAAATTAGCTCAGATTTGCCAGGGTTAAGTTCATAGATGTAAAAAACGATGGAAACGGAATAAAAAACGGAAAAAAACGTCGTTTTATTCGAAAAAATAAAAAACGAAAAAAAAAACGATAAAAAACGGAAACGCAAAATAATTTGACTTTGCTACATCTAAAACCGCATTTTAACCTTGAAAACCTTGAATAGGAACCTACTACGCGCAGGCTATCTCTTAAATGATGATGTTAAACGATGAAATAACGACTTTAGTTAGCTGAATCCGTGAGATTTGGCGGAAAACATAAGGAACATCAAAAAAAATTAAAATTAAGGAAAATAATAACAGAAAGTACATGAATAAATAAATGTAAAGAAATAATAAAAAACGATAAAAAACGATGGGAAAAATAAAAAACGAAAAAAACGACGATTTTTGGGAGAGAATAAAAACGAAAAAAACGTTTTATACAACTATGGTTAAGTTTAAGGCGCATGCACAAACTCCAAAGTATGATGTCATCAATGCAGGCTCGAAGTATCTTTGTAGCATCTGCAACGTCGTTTAAGCGCAAATGTACATACAGGGTGGGCAAAAAAAGTAATCTCCTACGGCTTTTTGTCAATATCTTGGCCAAAATTAGGAATTTGTCAAATCCAGTTTTACGAGCTTGAAGGTAATTCATACATACGTACAATGGCCAAATTTCTTTGCCATGTGTGAAACAGAACAAAAGTTATATCACTTTTAGTGAGGCCACCCACCGTTTTTTGACGAGTCAAAAATTTTACGCAACAAAAAGCAACATAAAACCGATTTAATTATTCTGCCCAATATCTTGGCCGTAAGTAAGAATTTCGAAATAAAAGTATTACTTGTGTTTTTACCATGCCCCGTCGATCTGCCCCGAGTATTAATTGTGGTTTTACCCTGCCCCGTCGATCTGCCCCGAGCTTGTGTTATGTTTTTACCCTGCCCCGTCGATCTGCCCCGAGTATTACTTGTGTTTTTATCCTGCCCCGTCGATCTGCCCCAAGTATTAGTTGTGGTTTTACCCTGCCCCGTCGATCTGCCCCGAGCATGTGTTATGTTTTTACCCTGCCCGTCGATCTGCCCCGAGCTTGTGTTATGTTTTTACCCTGCCCCGTCGATCTGCCCCGAGGATTACTTATGTTTTTACCCTGCCCCGTCGATCTGCCCCGAGCTTGTGTTATGTTTTTACCCTGCCCCGTCGATCTGCCCCGAGGATTACTTATGTTTTTACCCTGCCCCGTCGATCTGCCCCGAGCTTGTGTTATGTTTTTACCCTGCCCCGTCGATCTGCCCCGAGCTTGTGTTATGTTTTTACCCTGCCCCGTCGATCTGCCCCGAGCTTGTGTTATTTTTTACCCTGCCCCGTCGGCGAGTTTCCAAAAGCCTGTATGGCCCAACGCATACGATTTCCTATTGGGCAGTAATACTGGAAGAGGCGATTTCCGTAGAGGAGGAGGTTGTCGAGTACAATGTCTGGCCCAATGTCTGGCCCATCCCTTCGTAGACTATCAACAACACGTGCGTGATCGGCATGCTCTGACGATTTTTGACGAATTGCTATGTAAAATGTTTAAAATTTCTTACAAATGACCCTACGTATGGAGGAACATTTTGCACAGGTAATCTTTAGCGCTCTTTATCGTTAAATTTAAGCATGGTTATAACATAGAAGACCTAGGTGTTTTTCGCGTATAGGGTAAGGTTTCGCGTCGTGAGGGTCGGTTAGGGTTAGTGTTAGGGTTAGTGTCGTTATTAGATTAGATTCTTATGATTTTTGCGTCGTGAGGGTCGGTTAGGGTTAGTGTTAGGATTAGTGTCGTCATTAGATTCTTATGATTTTTGCGTCGTGACGGTCGGTTAGGGTTAGTGTTAGGGTTAGTGTCGTCATTAGATTCTTATGATTTTTGCGTCGTGAGGGTCGGTTAGGGTTAGTGTCGTCTTTAGATTATTATGATTTTTGCGTCGTGAGGGTCGGTTAGGGTTAGTGTTAGGGTTAGTGTCGTCATTAGATTCTTGATTTTTGCGTTGGTTGTTTAGCAGTTGTTGGTCAAGCTAATAGCCAACACTACAGCTTGACCAACAACTGCTAACATCAACTACCTTCTCCCCCCTACGGTCTTCGCCTCTTCCAGTATTACTGCCCAATAGGAAATCGTATGCGTTGGGCCATACAGGCTTTTGGAAACACGCGCCCCGTCGATCTGCCCCGAGGATTACTTATGTTTTTACCCTGCCCCGTCGATATGCCCCGAGCATGTTTTATGTTTTCACCCTGCCCCGTCGATCTGCCCCGAGCATGTGTTATGTTTTTACCCTGCCCCGTCGATCTGCCCCGAGCATGTGTTATGTTTTTACCCTGCCCCGTCGATCTGCCCCGAGGATTCGTTGTGTTTTAACAATAAACACATCTCCGCCGTCGGGCTTGGAAAGTTTTTCGACTGCCTCCGATCGTCTTGTATTTAGGATATCGATAACTTTATCGATACTTAAATTTTCCGCTTTAAATAACGCCATTGTAACGACGGTATTGAAAAGAATCGTCTACGATGACACCAACCGAGAGAGACATTTTCGAAAAACACTACGAAACCTCGGATCAGCCACGTGACCGTGCTGACCAATCACGATGTGCCCCGATGATCCGCCCCGCCCCGAGGATTCGTATTACCCAATATTATGGAACCCTGCAGCTAATGCCCAAAGATACCCGGCCCTAATTAGCTCGACTAATTCGCTCAGAAAGAAAGAAATCAAAATGTAAAAGAAAAATGTTTTGCGTCGTCGAGACGCTAGCCTTGGCCGATGATGGACCCACGGCCTCACCGAGGTTATTCTGAAGGCCTTGACCACAGGAGGGTTGTGATTGGTTACGCATCGCCGGATAAAAACATCACAAAAGCATACAACTAATGCGTACATGATCATTGTGACAAGACACCCACCACAGGCATATGAGACAGAATAATATTTCTAAACATAAGGGGACCGGCCACTGTTCAGTATAATAATTATTATGAACTCTGTGTCGGCTACGTCAAATATATCAAGGGCTTTAATGATAGCGTCACTTAGGTCGCCATTTTGTCAACAAACGTAAATGGGACTTTGCAGAGTAAAGGAAAATCACATCTGATGTAGTGTTACTATCTGTTTATCGCAACGACCTTATATATATTTCAGTTTATGGTGCATAAGCTTAAAGAGTCCGCTGTGTCATTAGTTGAAAGAATATTTGCACCAAAATAATAAGCTTATGTCATAGTTGTTTTGATTACTCAACTCGATGCAATTTAATGAAATGGCACTGTCATTCGCCCGTGCATGGCCGCCACACGTGGTGATTACACGCCAAATACACTGTGATCACATGTCCAACAGACAGTGATTGGTTAAGGCCTTGCTCTCATCAATAAGCACACCGCGATCACATGTCCGAACAAAATCTATTGGCCACTACCGTGACCTACTTACAGCTGATTGGACGCTCGCAATTGGGTCGGTGACGCCCACGGTCGGAGCGCGTGTTCGACGGCGAGGACAACCCACGTATGAAACGCGCTGCGATTGTAGTCGACTGTTTGTGTTTTGATCAGAGCTTCGCAACTAAACTTTGGTGAATTTCTCAACAATTTCTAAATGAAACTCGAAATATTCCGTCGGAAGATGGAGGCGATGGATACTGCGTGGAACGATTCTTCGCAGAAACTTGTAAGAAACCGTTTGAAGTGTTTGATTGCGTTTTGTTGCAGATGCGGCTCGATGGTTAATAAGTCAGCAAGTCTTTCATCAGAGTTGGATGATCAACACTTACTATAATGTGTTGAATTGCATAAGAACTGAATTTCGTATATTCACTTAATCTCATTATTCTAATTTATGTAATAAACACTTAGGTGCAAAGGAGTTTAAAAAACTGCTTAATACTGATATAATTAGAATAATCCTGCTAATTTTATGGGTATGAAAGTAATTAAGTTGATTTGCATAAAACAATTTATTGATCTTGAATGCATCTGGACATTTCCAAACATGATGTTTTTGTCTGAAGAATAATCCTTTTTCTGAAGTTTATTCTTGTGATATTTTAAAGGTAGATACCGTAGATTTAAAGGGCCACTGCTAAGGCTTTTGATTAGCCATTTAATACTACACACCCAGACACCTGAAAGATTTCATCATATTTTTTAAATATAAATTCACAAGTGAGTGAATGTATACACCAATGTCTGAATAATAATTTTTAATAATAATAATAATTATGTTGTGACTTATGGTTGGTGGACTTGAGACCAGACATGTATTGTGTCTAACCATGAGCATTTTATGTGGGCCATGTGGGGGCACTGTATGAGAATGGTAACCTCTTTACGGGGACAGACTGATGCAAGCAATAGTTTGCATGCAATTGTACATGTACTATACCGACACATAAATTTAAGCGGCATGAGAATTTCTTTTCTATTTCTTCTTTTACATCATTTTGTCATTTCAATCTTCAGAAAGACGGCGTCCGTCCGCCACCAACGGACTGTGGCTGCCAGGAGTGTATGGCGGTTCAGACGCTACTGTCGTTCAGTCAAAGTGCCATCTGCCGGCCACACAGTCACCCGGTGATGAGCAGCCCAAGCGTGCAGACAAAACTGCAGCAGCAGCAAGATGAAGTGCTCAGTTGGAAGAACCATGCCGTCCAGCCTTTAACTCCACCACCATCAGACGTTGGGTCAATGTCGCCGCTCTCCGACACGTCGGTGTACGAAGACAGCTTGGACGTGGCCGGCCATGATGATTGTGACATCTATCGTGTACCTGAGAAGTCGTCGTCGCTTCTGAAGGAGGTGGGTGAGACTAGCATTCATGACTGGAGTCGGGAGCGCCTCTGAGTAGTTTTTTTACTTTAAGGAGCGCTATATAAATGTATGAATTAATGAATGACAATAGAGTAGGTTAACAGGTAAGCCGTGGATGTTTAGTGTTGTCGTCAACTCACAATGTACAATAGAGTAGGTTAACAGGTATTCTACGGCTGCTTATTGTTATCATTAACAGTTCACATCAGGTATTTGAGTCTACCTATGTCTTGGTAGCTATAATAGTCGTTTCATATTGCATTAAGTGCTTTAGAATCTTGCTTAACCATTTAATGACAGGCTGGTGATGAAGTGACTGGGAAGCCAATGCAGATCTTTGTTAAAGACCAAGGGACGATGAGAAACCAAAGTTTATTTGAAGCTGGAGTTATGCAATTCGAAACATGTTGGCACATAAATTGCAACATTAAATTATTTGCTATTCTAGTGTTCTTTGTTATTTATCATACATGTCAGGATTCGTGAGTGGCTTAAATGTGTTTTTGCTGATCAACGGTCATGTTTCACTTTTAAATATTTAAAATCGATTCCAAAATCTAGATATATTCTGTTTCACGATTCTATATTCTTATTGTAATTATTGTGTGCAGCTGCTCGTAAGAGACCTTCCCTGTTCTCCTACGTACCGCGATCCTTTTCCCCACAGTCCACAGTCGTCTGCTCGGCAGCTCAAGTTCCCTTCTAGTGACAAGACAACATTTGGCTACCACAGCACAGCTGCATGTGGCAACAAAGACACGAATCATTCTCTGTACACGTTGAAAAAGGATTCATCCGCACAACTCCGGCCATCTCTTCGAACAACGAGCATGAAAATCGACGAACAAGATGACCGAGCGAGCGCAGTTACTGCTCCGCTCGTTGTTACTCATCGATGTGCCTCGTCGCTCGTTCCACCGAACTCTGGGCCTCTGACGAGTAAGCCGAGGTCAAGTAGTGTCACCAGTGCATCTCAGGGATACGTTGTAGGCAACAGACAACCAGAAACAGACAGCGCTAAGTCGTTGCTAGGCAAGCATGCGTTGACACAGAGAGAGACAAGTGATACGATGGAGAGAGAGGAGCACGTGCGAAAGCAGATGCGAAAAGACGATGGGGCTGTTCTGCCCGTCTCGCGGGAAGTTCAGGGCAGCCCAAGAAAGCACTGTCCGAAGAAAATGAACGCTGTTTCATTGTCAAAAGCTCTGTTCGCCGCTAGAGGCGTTAGTTCGTCATCTTCTGAAGCTCAAAAGGTTTGTGCAGCCTCGAACAATACAAACGTGATGCACACGACGACGGCACAAGCAGTTTTTACGATGGACCTAAGAAAGCCCGTTTCCATTGACCAGGTCGTATCCGAAGCATCAACCGCAAGTGCCAGGCATGTCAACGAAGTTCCCAACTCAGGAAACGCTTCTCCGGGTAGGATTCAGCGAGAGACCGGTCGCTCCGAGGCAAGGGAAACGACGCCGACGCCTTTACTCTGCACAAGTGCCTCCTCCTCGCAGGATGCTGCCGTCGTTCTTACTGGTGGCGCCACCACAGAAGTGCCTGGAATGCATCAGCTGGGTCCTTGTTCTGCACCAATGGTCTTCACCAGCATTGGCGGCATGCTGCTTTCTCTCCCAGCCACCCCGACAATTCAGGTGATTGTCGTCAACAACTACCCGGTCGGGAGTGGAGCGAACACTTCAGTCCAGACGCATGCATCGCGTCCAGAGGGCAGCCGGCTCTGTCCAATTGCTCCAGCGCCTGCGGTTGCAGTCGGAAGTGGCGGCATCAGCAGCAGCAGCAACGTACAGAACGAGAGGGAATCGAAAGGGAGATCAACGACGTCGAACCACCACAGGATGTACAAATGCGACCACGCCAACTGCAACAAGACCTACTTCAAGAATTCACATCTCAAGGTTCACCAGCGGATACACACAGGTAAACGACAACGAATTATTTATAATATAAGCACATTTTGTCTGCTTCTAGTGGAATCGGGTGAATCTTTTTAATAACAGAACTTTAGGGAGTGTAGCCTCGGCTAACTAGTGGAAAGCCATTACTGTTTGCTTTAGTGCGTCTGCCATGCTTGCTGAACGTAACACATGAGACAGTGAACTGATTGTTACTGCTGCTTGCGTTAATTAGCAATTCCATAGCACACACAACTTGAAATTAACACCTGAGCTGCTCTTTCTAGGCTATTCATGCAAGTTGTCGTGAAGTGCATATTTTTTATTCTTTGTTATTAACTTCTCTCTTGCCGATGTATAATGCGCAAGGCATCAAGCAATGAGTAGATTTCTTGAAAGGGTGCTATGTGAGTCCATAGAATTAATTAATTATTAGTTGATTGCTGAACAGATTTTAGACTTTGCTGAAAAAAGTTAGGTTTCCAGCTCTTGATAGGACCAGTCTCAATGTTGCAGAATAGATCTGATTAAGAGTTGCAAGATTTTAAACTTTGTGCAGTTTACAGAGGAAATGTAGATTATGATGTGAAATTGATTCAATCAACCTATCAAAATATCGTAGTGTTTATACTCTACTGGTAGGAATTAAAACCCTTTACCCGTTTGCCCCGAGAATATCCGCTGAAAACACGGGCTTAACGGGAAAAATGAACGGGTAATGGGTTAAACTAGGAATTTGTTCAGTGCATTTTTTCTTTGCAGATTTTTTTCTCTCTTTGGCAATTGCTTTAACCTGCAAACTGCAGGGCTTTCAAATCTGGAGTTATGAACTCGAGCGGCGTATACAAGTTTCTGATGATGCATTTTCTAGGTGAGAAGCCGTTTTCGTGTACGTGGGAAGGTTGCTCGAAGAAATTCGCCAGATCCGACGAACTGTCACGTCACCATCGCACGCACACAGGCGAAAAGAAATACAAATGCCAAGTGTGTCACCAGCTATTCATGCGCAGCGACCATCTCACGAAACACATGCGACGTCACATCGGCAGCTGCGCAAAGAAGTTGTCTCCTGCCCCAGGCAGCATTGTTTTGCCAATTGTGCCAGTGCAGTCGCGGTAAACGGTCACCATTTTGTACCAAGCTGATGAAGCGAACAGTTGACTTGCTTGCGGTTGACGCGCGTACATACTCTTACCTTACTCGTAGTCACGACTGTGCTTTCAGTTGCTTTTGTTGGATTATGTTTTCCCTGTGAACCGTTTTGGTGAAGTACACTCCTGCTTGTGATTCTGAAAGACGTTCAAAACGTCGCCGAGCTGAGCCTTGTTGTGAGTCCACAATTGGATGAATTATCATCGAGTGTTAATACTGTTCTTCAAATGTTTCTATTGACAGCAGTTCAGTGTATGCTTTGCAGAAATGAACTTGTGTGTGTGAACGGTTGTTATGTTTAGATAGCTTCCACTAACTAGATCAGTGGTTCCCAACCTTTTTTGACTTGAGGGCCACTTTTTCTAAGTTGGAGGACATGAGGGCCACTTTTTATTAGTTGACGGACCTTAGGGGGCCACAAGGTTAAAATTGTACTAACTAAAAGCATATAAAATTGTTATAATTGATTCAAAATAATGTTTGATGTTATTTATCAACGTTAAAATAAAATAATTTGTAATAGAAGAATAATAATGTGTTCCATCCTGTCCAAATTGTTAATTTTTCATACATTTTTCATAATTGTTTGAGAGATAAGGGCCATTTCTGAGGCCTGGCGGGCCATTTTCTGAGGCCTGGCGGGCCACTTTTGGCCCGCGGGCCACGGGTTGGGAACCGCTGAACTAGATCCTGCTCAAAGCTGCTGATTCTTAATCGGAATTAAAAAACAGTGTTGATTCTAAGAAGTGTATTGTTTCAATAGTTGTGAGCTTACAGCATTGTTACAAGAATTGTTTCAGAACTTGATTGTTTTTGTATAATACACCTTGATCTTGCTGGTCAGATTATTTTGGTTGAAACTTGTTCTGCCTCAAGCTCATACAAAAATATGGGTATGTAGATGATTTTGCTGCCACGTGTTTGCAGGTACTTAACAGACAAGAAATGGCCTTCTATTGTAGTTATACTATGAAATAATGTGGGTAGTGCCAATTAGAAGCTTAGCTCATATTGGCATTTCAAATTTTTCCTGTGCTGTGCAAGCGCATCGCAAGATATTTTATGGCAATGTAGTTTAATACTTGATATGTTATGTCTGTTTTGCAGTTTCAGCTTTCAGCTGCAGCAACCACTTGCACAATTTTTGAAAGATGCTGTTATTGATTTTTTTTACATACATACATTTATCAACATATCGGTACTACATAGCAGTGCATATATATATATATATATATATACATATATATCTGTATTTAACATATAAATACAAACTCAAGCGCCAGCAAATAATCTGCCATTAAAATATTTGTGGGGCCTGTATACCAATGGTCTTGAGCATTCTGGGATCACGTCCAGTGATATTTTCGTTACCGAGAACTAAATAAAAACTAATTTTTTTGGCGGAATCGTTAATAATAACGAAATCATAACTATAATTATTTCACTAACGAAAATAGAATAAAAACTATATTTAAAAGTACCAAACTGAATAATAATAATAACTAAAATTATTAGCCAAACGAAAATTGTTGAAAGTCGTGTAAATTTTTTTCGATCACGTTTTGGAATGCACTGGGTGAACGCTCCGATGTCAAAAAACGCGCCCATTATCAACTTCCGCAATTCTATCAACTTCCGCTTCCTTTATTTCAGAAAAAGCAGCGAAGTGTGGTTCTTATTCATACTGAAATATTTATTTTGTTTAGAAAGTAAATAATAATGAGTTCGCTTGCAAAATTGCTCGCTGGGCGAAAAAAGGATAGTCCGGTTTGGAAATTCTTCGTTTTTACGATGCTATAACAAATAAATCCAAATGTAAGGCTGCTGAGTTACCGGCAACATCGAACAATAATGACACTATTCTGGATCAGCTGAATCGATATATAATGGATACTGACAATGTTGTGTGTGACAATGCACTTGACTTCTGGCAAGATAAAAAAAGTTGCTATAGCAAACTGTCCATGCTTGGTCAGGATTTGGTAACTGCCTCAGCCTCTCAGGCATAGGCCTACGTTGAGTGGATTTTTTCAGTGTGCTGTATCCTCACTGCAGGTCGTCGCAACATAATTAGAAAATCTTTCGAGATGAGGGTCTTCCACAAATTAAATAACCATATTCTTGTTTAACTTCAGTTGCATTCTTCATTAATACTCTTCCAACACAGTGAACACACCACGTTAATTAAATATAGGCGTTCTTTTGTTCTGTAACTTCTGTTGTTTTCCTATGTATTGTATTAATTATGCAAACTGAACTTGAACTAAATAAAAACTCAAATTATTTTCATTGAACTGAATAATAATAAAAACTAAAATTATTTCATTAACTAAAATAGAATAATAATAATAAATAAAAAGTTAGAATAGAATAAAAATAATAACTAAAATTATTCCCTGAACTAAAATATCACTGATCACGTCACAGTTACTTTTGACTACATGTTTAACTTCTTGGCTGTTTGTTACAAGAGTCAATTTTTCAGTTCATTACAGAAGGTCTGAAAAGGTCACCTTTATGTCTGAGCATAGCTTACGTGAATGTTAGCATGGGTTGGCAGTGTTGAAGAAAGAAGAATTAGACCTGGTCGACACTTGAAGTGACGTTTTATAATTATGAAGTGTTTTAGTACAGTTGGGTTTTATTGGCCAAACTTCTGCTTAGTGCAGTTGAAGTGTACATTGGATTTAATTATATTAGCGGAGTATGTCCGATTCATCTGCAATCATCAAAAGTAAATTTCGAATGGCAATATTCTTCACTATCCTATCTGTCCGAATTTTTTTTAAAGCCCTGGTGAGAGTTGTGGTGGTAGGTGGGAGGGGGGGTAGTAAGAGTTATTTATACATCTTGTGCTGCTACTGCACTGATATAATACTACAATTACTACATTTTAATGCTGCCTTTATTTTTAATATGTGGATCAAATAGCTTTTATGTCAAGCATAGTTACATTCTTTAATGCATAATTAAGAATTTTTAGTTTGTACTGGAACAATGGCTTTACATATGGAAACTAGGCTAGAAAGGTGGTTTGAGTTTCCTAATGCATTAACCATGAGTTGGACATTGAGCTTGTTGTTAATGAAGCGCCAATTAAGCTATCCAAGTGTTTTAGCCGTTTGGTCTGTATTTTAATTGTCATTGTATTCCCGAGTCCTTTGTTCTAATAGCAACTTTGAATGTAGTGAGGTTTGTATGGACAGCAGCAGTTACGTTGATATGTGGTTCAACAAAGGCTCAGCTTAAATATCCAGATTATATCTTCATTTAGCAATAAACAGAGTTTAATAGATTCGAGTTCTTAGTATCCGGCCCAGACTATCGGACCATGAAAGGGTAAAAATCAAGGCATGTACAAAGAGCTCATCGTGCATTCATTATTTCAGTTTGTTTTTTGTGTGTTGAGAAGTTCCGTAGTCACAGTTGTTCAGCATGTACATACTGTTTTAATGGATCGTGCTGTGGTTAAAAAGTTATACATATTATTCAGAATCTATTGTATTAAAACATTATTTATTAACTGATTGTTTTTCTTCTCCTGTGAGTATATGTTGCTAGCTGACAGAAATAACATTATTCATTCATTCTATGGACTTGTAAAGCGCCCCTTCGAGAAACTACGCAGATAAGTTCCCAGTTAAGCCGCGGCAAAAGAAAAAAGAGTTGAGAGATTTATGAAACAAAGTTTGATTGATCAGACGTACTAAACACATGGACAGTTCACAGGAAAAACACAATATGGGTAATTGCATTCGTGAATGCATAACTCGCTCTCCGTAAGATTTATAAATTTTTTAAGATCAATTAATACTATGCAAAATTATATTGTATGGAAATGGTCAGAATGCTGGAAAGGTGAGAATAAGATGAGAAAATAATTCTTAGAGTATAAATAAGTTGGCAACACTGCGGGGATTAGAAAAGAAATGAGTACAAGAAAATAATTGTCCAAGAATGCTGCAAGAAAACGTCATGCGGCAAAGACTCCGATGGATTGTTGCGACTGCATCGTTACACTGCTATGCTGCTCTCCATAGTCCATACACTGTTATATGGTTATCGGTTAAGTGATAGCAGTGTCTGAACTTCAGTATGCATGCGCCAAACCATTGGCCAAACCATCTCTGTTTGTTGAATATCATATGCAATGAACAGAGATGTTATGGCCAATGGAATTGGTGAATACCAGGTATCATCTATGGTCTATGCATTGATTGGATCAGTGGTGTAGTGGGGGGGGGGGGGGGGGAACGCTGTTCCCCCACTTTTTTCCAGGGATAATGGAATATTAATAATAATACTACTAATAATATTATTATAAAGAGCGTTCCCCCACTTCATTTTTTAGGACTACACTACTGGATTGGATGACAGAGAAACAAATGAAGACTATGAATGATCTTGATAGATGATACAAAAGAGGTCAAATCAACACAAACGCGCTCCTACTACTACATAAGTCCATATATTTATGCAGACGTAGCCTACGCCTATACCTAAAAGATTCCAATGACGGAGAAATAAACACAGAAACTGAATTATCTTGATAGACGATTGTGGTCCTAGCACACAAACACTTCCACTATTACCGAATCCGCCTTTGCATGGGTTGGACGCTCAAGCTCGCGAGGAATATGGAATAGATTGAATATGGCTAGTGATGGAATCTGGATGAAACTATAGTATAGGGCCACAATTATTCATCTAGTGGAGTGGTATCTGATACTGCAACCAACCTACAATTAAAGAAGCGTCTTGTATGTGCATTTACCACAAATAACTGCCACTTCAAACCTACTCTGAGATGGTTACTGTGACTGCATAAAAGTAAGTACGTAAGTAAGTATATACTTTAATGAACTGCCTGCAAACGCACTGCATGGACCCTTCAGAAGTGGTCCACATAGGTAATTCTCAAAGTAAGTAAACTTATGCAATGCAACCTGGTGAGCAGAGCCGAAACTTCACATAGATCTGTCAGCTTGACACAATTAGACACAAGCACCTAGCCAATCAACTATAGCATCCCTATCCATTTCAGGTTTTTATATAACCGGGTACTCGCACACATGCACGAGTGTCAGCACTGAACAAAATTTGGGGGTGAAATCTCTCGATCCACTCTGTACCATAAATGCTACCATAGTGCAATGTCTGGCGTTAGACCTATTGATTTTATCACAGCCATTTGCAGTCTCTGCAGTCTCAAACCAAATTCAGTGAAAACCGTCTCCTTAAATATGCCGACGATAGCTGCTTCATTGCTGATCCCTCCATTTTTTGCATAGGCACCACTCTTTCTGAACTTGACCATATCTCAAAGTGGGCATCTATTATCAATCTAAAACCGTTGTCGTATCCTTCACAACCTCCCTGCATCTGACCATACCTAGACTAAGTGTTGATTCGTTTTCCAAAAGGTTTCATTTCGAGAATGGTGCATGACTCTGCATTACTATTTCTACCATGTATTTCTTGAATTTTCTTCTATCAACTACTGTGCGTTTGTTGGTATTCTAACGAGGAACATTCTTATTTACTTTACTTACTTACATGAGTAACATGGGTACGAACTGGACCTCCTGCTTTCATTGTCTGACGTTTTGACGTCCTCGTAATCTCGTAATATCTCGCGTCATGACTCGCTTTATGCGAAATAAATCGCACTTTGTATAATAATAATAGATAAAACACAATGGAGACAAAAGTTTTATTAATATAATTGAAATGGCAACACCAACCTTATTGTTAACACATAATTTATTGCTGGCCGCATCATGAAGTGTTGCTATAACGCGAATGCAATGCGTTTTTGTGGTTTCTCCACTGGGGGTAATTGTCTGTAGACTTACTCGAGCCGTGCCAAGATGGACGAGTGCGAGTTATTAAGAAAGGCGATGAAAATAATGTTCGACACGGCAGAAAGTAAATGCTTATGAATATCTATTCTACAGCTAAATCTGGCTACAAACATGCAAAATTCCTCTTCACGAAAATATGAGCATCGGAAAAAAACGAGAGAGCGATCGCTAAAGCGCAGAAAAGCAGTATGTGCATACACTACCCTATTTTAACTCTTACTTATACTATCACAGATTCCATACTAATTCTGCTTCATATTGGATTGCAAAAGAACTTGCTGGTTTAAACCAAGTTTGATTAATTATTTTTCTGATAAATGCATTTTGTCCAAAAATGCAGCTGCTAAGATCGTGGCTGTTTGTGCACCGACTGGCAAGTTGAATTAAATTGGTCGTTGCACTTGCTCAACTTTATATTATATTCGGAGTACCTATGAACTAAGCATTGTATATTTTGTGGCGCACTGTATATAAATTTCAGGTAAACTGATGTGAATTGTTCATACTTGATCTGATAGAAGAGACTGCATTTGGAGTAGACATTGTACTTGCCCTAATAGTGCACAACTGACAAGCAAGATAATACTTTTTCACGTTACGTGATCGGATAGTGAGATATCAGAGCATGAAGCTTCAATGTTGTTTTGCATAGCATCATGTGTTTTGCTGTGATTGCTTACTTGCTCAGTTACATACAAATTTAAGCCTACAGTCATGTATCTGCATTTTATAGGTTTCAAAACCCTTCAAGTTAAGTGTTTGCAATAATCTTTATGAATTCCGTTTGCCAGTGACTCTATGGTTAGGCATTTTTTTAAATTTTATGGTGTTGTCTAGAAGCCTGTTCGTTTGTAAGTTCTGTTAACCACAAATTTATACTGCACCTTTCCACGAGAGACTCGTAACAGGTGCTCTTGACCTAAAATTGGAAAACCAGGCTGAAATAAATTGTGTTTCAGGCATGTACAGATTAGAGGTAGAAAAAGACCGAGAAGCTCATATCATATGATGATCCAGAAATTTTGAGAGCACAGAGCTTTTGTGTTGTGCTGTGGATATTCTGGATGGAGAGCATCCCTGTCACTCTGTGGGGCTAGTAGAGCTGAGAAAATAAATTCACAGCCAGGAACGGATGACACTAAAGCACATGACTCTCGGAGCTAAAAGTTTTCTTCAGTGAAGATCGGATGAAAGTAGTCCGACTATATCTGTTCTTCGTATAGGTTAGAAATTTTGATGCAGTTTTCACACATGAACAAGATCTGAAAAAATACCTTGTGCTTAAATCTTGAATTTGCTTAAAATGTTATAATGCATGTAGGAGTGCATTATTGTTTATTTTATCTGTTCAATAGAAGCCATCAGATCTGTGGACCCCAAAGAACGACCCGCTTGATCTTGAGAATCCTGAATCTCGTTTGGCAAAAACTAACATTAAGGTCAGAATCAATTACAGAACATTAATAGGAGACTTATTTTACTGTAGATAGATGTTACTGATTTTTACCTGTGTTCTGTGCTTTAGAATAATTCCATATCAACTAAACTAGTTTAGAAATTTGTAATATCCTTTCGGTGTAACATTTTGATGAATTTTACCAAGTGCTATGTAAGCACTGTTTTTCTGGCCTTGGATTGACTCTGCCTTGGTGCATAGTGACTGTTTGAGATTCAGAATTGCTAACCTCATAAGATCTTTGAATAAACAGTATATAAGGTTACCGCTGGCAACGGTTCAGACCTTTATACCCAGTTGTTCTGAGACATGGCACATACAATACACCTTGGGTAGCTCGATATTCTGTGCCATGGCAAGCTAGATATATATTTTAGAAACATTATCCAGTCATTGTGTCATTTTCAGCTACAAGCATGAACCTTTCCACTTGCTTCATTTTGTGGTCTGGTTCAAGGAAATATAAAATGTGTAGCTTTGTCTAAAATTCATTAGATAAATAGTGTTGTCAAAGTTTAAGATTTCATACACAGTTTTGAAGTGGTTGGGTTGAGCAGTGAGAACTTTGAAGACGAGTTTTATTGGAATGCGTGTTTTACAGGGTTCCATTGCATGTTGAGCTGTGGAAACGCATGCAGAGCATTTTGGAAACATCGTTCCTATGCGTTCTAACCCACTTTAAACTCTGCTCATACAACTAACCAGTTTAATATCTTTTCAGGTCAATAAAACCTTAGCTTGTGTCTTTTTTCACAGATATGATACCTCAATCTTTGCAATGTTAAATAACTACATGGATTAGATGTGGGCACATTTAGCATTTCCAAGTACACGTGTCACCTTCTGTTCATTTCTGGGCATGTTGTGTTTTTATTTTTCTCAATGTACTCTACCTAACTGATAGTTGTTTTGTTTTCGTAGAACATCCTCACTGAGCAGGTTTTCAGGACTTTGCCTCTTGCAGATCAGTCGAAACTGGTGCAGCTATTGCCAACATGCGACCGATTTCTTCAACCTGATTCCAATCTTAGGTTAACGTTTCATTGATTCGTATAGAGGCATTTTAGCAAGCATGAAATGGGCATTTTGCTTTATTCCAGTGGACAATTCGTGGGTGTGTAAAATGAGCGAAAATGGCTGAGAATCATGAGTGTATGTGCCAAGCATGTTAGAATTAGAGCTGAGTGTGATGTGCATGTAGCCAATGGTCTGGATTCGAAGGAGGGTCTAGTTAGTAGATGTATGCTCCCTAGGAGCCTCAGATTTTGCCATTTTGACTCAATGTTTTGACATTGTGTTGAAGACCTTTTGGAATACGACTTGGCTTAGCCTAGGCTTTAATCTAAATAAATAAAAATGTAACTGCGTTCGCACCGTTGCAAACTTAGGCGAATAGGATCTCCCAAAGTAACGGGGCGATTATTTTCAAAATCTCACCAAAACGTTCCATTCAAATACGTGCGTGTTCTTTGAATGTTTTTTTTGCTTAAAAAACCGCAATCTTTAAAAAAATAATATTTTATCAAATTCGACGGCTATTTCTGTGCAATTTCCACGTCGCCGCTAATCAACACTGACAAGACGAAACATTCAATGAGGTTGCGTGCCGTGACGTCATAAATAATTTTCGTTAACTCAAAAGCGGCCTTTCATGCTCCCTTGGGAGGGGGAGGGGAGGGGAGGGGAGGGATGGTTGAATGCTCTTTTCAGCCACAGCAACGCGTGGCCGGGTTCAGCTAGTAATTTAATAATTCTTGAGAATTGTTACTTCTAGGAACAGATTTGGATGGCAGTTTTGTCTGATGCGCTTGCTCCTGTAAAGACAATGTCTTTTGTTACATTAAGGATTAAGCGATAGTGAATTTACAATGTGAGTGAGGTGTTTAACGATAACATTTCCCCCTCTGTATTAGCAAGAATTCGTATATTTATCTTAGATTTAGAATCTTTTGTATTTAGTGAACACCGTTAGTTAAAAGAAGTCCTGTAAAGGACTAATCAGGAAAAAACGTTCAACCGAAATTATAATCTGATTGCAGCCTTGTGTGTATATGCATTACATTAATTGAACTTTGATACTCCTTTTGAATTGATTTGAATTGAATTGAATGTTATAACTATTGATATATTTCTTATAGCGTTGGGCCAGAGGCTCTAAACAACGAGTTCTTTGCGAAAGCATGCATCGAATGGAAGGATCGCTTAGCAGATGGTTTGTACTACAGTACTACTACTTCTTAGGTGTTTCGTTCTTTTATAGTTATCAAAGTACTGGTTGTATGCTGATAAACTTTTTATAATTTATGAACTTCAGCATCATTTAGATTAGACATAATTACGGAGTGCCTCTGATTACTGTAATGTAACATATTGCATTAATTGCAATGTTATGTTTTGTATTGTTTATGGATGTACATTGCAATTAGTTAATCTTGGATCTTCCCCTTTAGGCGATTTCACGGCTGAAACGCAGGTTAGATGCAAGCTGGAGCGTGAGAAGAGACTTCATGTTGATCCGTGGAAGGTGAGAATTCTCTTTCACTGCTTGTGCTATCCGTAATATTAGATAGCATTTGTCATGATATCATTTCATTTGTCATGTTGTAGATTTCTGCATGTAAATTTTTAAAACCGTTTTTATGAACACGTTTAAATCCCATAGAAATGTGAATTTGAGGTGAAGAATTTAGTCAGTTGTCACGTGAAGGACAGTTCAACAGTTCGTCATGTGGTGATGTTTAACCCTTTAATGCTGAGATGGTAGTATGGGAAATCATATACCCTCCGGTATTAAAGGGTTAAAGCCAGTGACGAATTAGTTTTGAGATGCTGCTTCAAAAAGTTCCAGCATCAGAAAAACTGTGGTAGTTGATTGCTGCCACATTGTTTACATAAGAGCCCATGACAGTTCTGCATTATGGCTTGGCCAGCCAATAAATAGATGAGAAGTCTCCTGTGGAGGAGCAAGAGCAGTTTTTCATCGGAGCTGCCGTCATGATGAGCTGATTGGTAAGGATAAACGTTTGAGATGAAGTAATTCATAAGGAAGAGATGTCGTTAAGGAATCTTTGAAATGTTGTTGAGGTTGGTGATGTGTGCAAAGTTTGACAGGCCTTTGATGTTCGCGTCAGTTTTTTAAAAGTAAAGATGCGACTACGGCAGATTTAGAGCGCAAAAGGGGAAACAGTTCTTCAGCCAATGAGAAAAAGTCCAAATGTTTTATAGGATGAGAGCAACATCAGAAACGGAATTATGATAGAAAAAAATAAAATCTGCGTAATATCTCACAGACATGTATATCTGAGGTGAAGTAAGTTAGTGATGTAGGTGTGAAGTTTTCGGATTTATGATCAGGAAGACACAGGACATCAGAGTAGGTTTTTGGTCGATAAATTTTCTATATTGACGATGTTATGCCATGTTATGATTTTCAGAAAAAATACTTTGAGTCGTTTTGGGGTGAAAAATTGACGTGAGTATTGACAAATATGTTTAACTTGCTTTACAATTAAATGGAGGTTTTAAATTCACTGATTTTGTTAATCTTTTGCTTATTTCACGACATCAAGCGACCATTATTTTCCTGAGTAAATAACATGCTGAACAATGATAATGTAAAAATGTTGAGTGAAGAATTAGGTTATTGTTCGTGCAGTTGAGGTAATGTTGATGGAAATGTGTGTTTTCGACTATCAAGGTGACATGCGATTTAAAATTTGCCATTCGATTATTTATAAACTGCAGAGGTTTTGTTTGTGGCTTTCCATCATAACATCTCCACAGCTGTCAGGCACATTTATGTATTTACTGGAAACATTGTACTTTATTTATCATACTAATGATTAATTAACCTATTGACATCTAGAGGCCATATGTTTGCTTTATCTCCAGCCACTCGAGTAAGAACACAATTTTGCACGTCAGGCACGTAAGGAAAGTTTCCAATTCCAATTTATGCACCTTTAGCACGATAGTTAAAGTCTTCTAATCTGTGTTTGCATATCATAACAATGAGACAGAAGCATTAAAGTAACTGAGAATCATTAACATTTGTCTATTCAGTTGTCGCTGGTTGTTTGACAGCTATAAACTCTTTGGAAAATGTTTTACAGCTATATTAGAAAATGAACAAAATCACTAAATTGGTGAATTTTGACGCATGTTTATTAAATTTCAGGACGTCAACGACAACGAGCATGACTATCTCGTCACCCGTTCTCGCAACGTCGGTGCAGCCGTCATTGTCGTCGCTTCCCGAAAAGCGACCTCTGCTGGTCGATCTGCTCACGAAGGTCGTGCCATCTCCACATTCCACGTCCTCTTCTTCGATCAGCATCAGCAGTCAGCAAGTGAGAGAACAACTCACGCTGATGCTGAACAACAAATCTCTTCAACCGCTGAAAGCTTTCGGCAAAGCTGTTGCCACAGCAACGGTTACCACGACGATTGCATCAACGCCGACTGCTCTGCCTAATCGGACTTTCCAGACTTCGGTGAATTCTGGACCGGGCCGAGTGCAGATTTGTCTTGCGAAGAACTATGTTACATCTGCAAGCAGCCAGCCGTCGAACAGTGTTGCTAGGCCAACCGTGGGAGGAGCTGCCAGGCCAACCACGGGAGGGGCGCCGATGCTTGGCAAGCGTACATTGAGTAACGAAGACAGGAGCAGTAGTCGTCCCGCGAAAAAGTCTTTGATTGCGTGTAAAGATATTCTGTCGAGGTCGCCAGACGGCAGTTTCAGTGCCAAGTCAGACGGCAGCAATCCGAAGTCGGAGAGTGCCGCTAGTCTGATGCCGGTTCTAGCAAGTGCCTTGCTGACGACCGACAATGTCAGCAGCAGCAGCACAGCTTCATTATCATCCTCCTGCATTCCAACAGTCGTTCTAATGCACAAGCAGTCATCGGGTATGGCCAGCCAGAGCCTGACGTTGTCATCGTCATCATCATCATCAAAGAATCAAGTGGTCGGTCTCAGCCATATTTTGCGATCGGACGCTTTAAAGCCGACTGTTGCGAAAGAAACGAACGTGAGTGTGTCAGCGTCTGCCAGGGGTGGTGCAGCAGCTTCTGTGCGCGACGAACTCGCGTTTAAACTCGAGACGCAATCAAATCGCGTAAAGAAAAACCTGTTCACATCGACGTCGGACGATTCGAGTCCGAAACATCAGGAGAATTTTCATAAGCACATCGAGAATTTGGCGGTGCTCATATCGGAGAAGGAAAAACGTGGTGAACAGGGAAAGGCCGCTACTGTTGGTAGTCAGGTCTTTTTGCCGTCGTCCAGTTCACTTTCTGTGTCAAGCCATTTGTTGTCTTCGTCTCTGCTTAACTCTTTGATCATGTCCAACGCCTCTTTTCTGTCTGCCTCCGCAGCTGGTCCGAGCAGCATCAGCAGCATCGTGATGGCGCCACCGCCTTCTCTTCTACAGCAGCAGCCGCAACGCCTCGCGGTTTCGTCCGGTTCTCGTGATGCCTTTCAGGTTCAGGATGTGTCTGTAAACGCGGCGTCTGCTGCGCCCAAATGTTTCTTGGCGTCGCAAGGCGAAACTGTTTACATCGTACAGCAGGGTTCCTCCGCGCCTGCCGTGCCCAAACCACTGCCTCCAACCATCGCTTTTCCAAACCAGGCTCCACTGATTCTCGTGCTTGGCAATCATCCCTCTCTGCCGCCGGGCATGGCACTCGCGAGCAGCCAGCTACCGCAGCAGGCGTCGCTTGCTCCTCCTAAACTAGCAATAAATTCTCAATCGCTGGAGTTTGCTTTTGCCAACCAAGGTTTATCTGCCGCACCGATGATCGCAAAGCAACCATCACAGCAGACTCTGATTCCCTCTCAGACGTTATTAGTCGGTAACAAAGCGGTCAATCATGCATTTCAGACGTTTACATTTGCTAGTCAGGCGCCGCAGAACTTTACAGTAACAAGTCAGACGGCTAATAAGACGCTAGTCGTCGGTAGCATGCCAACCGTCACGTTGTCTAATCGGGCGTCGTCGCTGAACTGCGTTAGCAACGCGGGACCTCCTCGTACATTCACGGTTTTCAATCATGCTTTTCAAAAGTTGGAGTCGGTTAGTCCTGCGGGTATTTCTGAAACTGCGATTCCACGACGGCCGCCATCTTCGGCGAGCGTTGGACTCTCGACACCGCGGCCGATGTTCATTGGTAATCAGGCCGGTGAAAGATTCGTGTTGGCCAACCTGTCGGCCAATCAGGCGTCTCAGTTGCTGAACGTGAACGCACATTTGAAGGACGGTACTGTGGGTGTGAGCTCTTTAGGAACGTACAATCCACCACCGTTGGAAAATCAATCGGTGGCATCGAACCAGCTTCAGCAGCTGCTGGTCGCCATCTCGGGAGCCAGTCCACAGATGCTGTGCGCCGCTGCGGCTGCGAAGAACTCCGTCGGTCAATTACCGGTCCTTGGTCAACTGTCGTTCAGAGCGACGTCCACGCCTCCCAAGATGGGTCCGGGTTCCGTCTGCGTTCTAAGGCGACCGTCGCCCACGGAAAATCTCCCGGCTGCGTCGCCTCTGTCGTCGTCTGTCAGATGCTGCAGCATTTTACCGTCTCCGGGTGGAGTCCAGTCAACATCTACTCCGTTAATTCTTCTTTCAAAGGCTGCACCGCCGCCACCGGATAACTTGGTCGGTCTGTCCATCCCTGGAGCAATCCCTTCGTTTTCCACCACGCCTAGATCATCGAACCTGATCACAACGCAGCCATCGCAGCATCAACCATTCATGTTTCAAGTGTTGCCGGAGAATAACGTTCACACCGTCGACTCACAGAATTATCCGCAGAGGATAATACTGAACACCGCGTCGCTGAACGGCGGTCTTGAACTGAAAACGTTCGACGGCCGCGAACAGACGAACGCCGACATTCTACGTTCGCTGTGCTGCACCGCGGCTGCGTCGTCTGCTATTTCCGAATCAAACTGTAACGCAACGGCCGACCAGGTCCTCGGCAGAAGCATGCAGTTGCTGAACGGAAGCAGAGTGAAGACCATAACGATCAAGAAACTAACGCAACCGGTTGTCCACGCTGCTGCATCCAGTACCGTGACTCAACAGCAGCAGAGTAGCAGCTCGTTGATAAAAACGCTGCTTACGAATCGGGATCCTTTGCCGGAGCAGCTTCTGTTCCTCTCGCCAGACAACCATGACATCTTGAACTCGATATTTCGCGTCGGACAGAACAGCGTCGTCACCGATTCCACGATGATGCGGGAGATGCAGCGAGATGGCGCCACCGCCGGCGTCGAGATCTGCAAGAGCTGTGGAACGGTGCTTGACCGAAGACAAGGGGGCGCTGAAGCGTGGAATTCGATTGGAATCTGCGTCGCTTGTCATTCGTCTGTGTAGTCGTCTCTCGTGCGCGTGAATACTGTTGCATATCTATTTATTTACGTTTTAACGCAGCCAACAACAACGATGTTGAGGATGCGACAAGCGGTTGGCCGTGTGCGTTGGCGTGGATCACGCGTTAACCCTTTAATGCCGGAGCGTATAGGATTTCCCATACCGTCTCGGCATTAAAGGGTTAAGGTCAGAGCTAGAAATTTATCTGTACGTGCTGCACAAGCACACTGATTATCGTGTATGTATGATCTGTAAGGTAGACTGTTACGGTTGCACCTGGAATTCTCAGGAAATTGGCATTTGGAGCATGACACGAACTGATTACTGTTTGACTTCTTCGTGGCACTACGACAGTTGACTGATTTTGGTTGAGCTGATTTATACTGGAGTATATACACTCCAGGAAGTAGGTTAATCTCATGTGGGGCCCTTTTACCGCAAGACTGTCCTCCAAACGGGTGTGCTGATGCGTGTTTCTGATTATAAATCTGTTTTTCTATCTTTCGGCTGCCATTGGATGAAATGTGAAGTGTAACATGAATGCACATATTTCTTTCTATTTAAATTTGTAGTGTTCTGGACATTTGTGTTGTAAATTACGCACAGATTAGCGCGTAATCAACGAAATTGGTCAGTCGAGAAATCTCCCGAGTTTAGAAAGGCACACGGGACGGTGACTGAAGTTCATAATTTAACGGGTCTTAGAAACATTTGTGATAGAACTTATGATCAACGTGCCAGACTGTTTGCCGTGAAACCAGTGGTTAAGAACCCAAGCAGAAATGATATTTCGACATATCTGTTCCGCAAGCATCTTTTAGCTGATTAAAAAATTAATATGCTGGACAGTGCATATATAAGAATTTGTTCTCTGAGGCTAGACATTGATAGTTGCTAATCTACGTGTAGAAATAAAAGTGTCTGCTGCAACTAGACACTGGAAAAATCTGTTGCTGACCTTTGGTGCCACATTGTGTGGTATTGCTTGTCTTGTAGGCAGGTGTTTTTTTGTACTGAATATTTGAAACCTGGAATAATATTATACTGAAATTTGGCATTCAAGACATTTAACTGTATTCTATATGCTTTTATTTGTAGACAGCAAAGTTTCATTGCTTTAAATTAATGCACTTGTGTGTAAATTGAAGTAGAAATTTGTAATGTGTAAATATTATATAAAATAAATCTGTGCCCAGCTCCACAAGTTTTCAGTTGCCCCACATGTACCGTTTATTCACAGGGCAGTTGAAATTAGTGCCTCTACCTTAGCATATTGATCAAAACAATTGATTTTCGAATTGTTAAAGTTCTACTGAATCTGATTGTCTACAAAAGGTGATTTCATTACGTGATGCGCAAGTAGACACTGTTGTTTCATGGATGTTTTAACCCTTTAATGCTGGATGGTATAGATTTCCCATACCATTTACTACCATCTCGGCAATAAAGGGTTAACGGCTGAAATTAACTGGTGTCGAATAAGAAGGTATGTCACATTTGATGAGTCTCGTCTAACATGTTTTAACCCTTTAATGCCGAGATGGTAGTAAATGGTATGGGAAATCCTGTACCCTCCAGCATTAAGGGGTTAAGACGCATATAATGTTGAAGACCAGGCATCCATTGGGTGGGTGTAAACCATTACTCTCTTTCTCCATTGTTGACTCTCTCTCTCCTATGTTGACATCTGAAAATAATCTGTAGAGGAGAGGTGTCTCGGCATTTGTTACTCATTTTGAAAGGCGGTTCTAAGTTTGTTCTTGATGCCTGTGGCATGGTGCCAGCATGTGGTGAGGTTTATTTGTAGGCGTGACTGCTTTACTGTGCAAAGTAGTCATAATGTGTACGATGTCACATGTCTCAGCTAGAACATTGGTGATGTTGAATGTCTACTCTCACAGACACATGCCTATCTGTAAGGATCCAACCAGCATGTCCACTACACTACAGGCTTTTGATTAGATCTGTACAGGCATATGAACCACTATACAAATGAATATTATTGTCCTCGTGTGTGGACAGGGATTAAAGTAACAATGTCAGCCGTAGTTGCTTCTGTCAACAGTGTACATTCGTAGTATTGTATTGTATTGAATATACAATACAATACATTCGTGGTATACTTGTTATTGACCGACGTCTCGAGCATTGCAAGCTTTACGGTGATTCTGTAAAGACTCCTGGATTAGTAAGATTACTATGGGAGGAGGATCAGATGACGATGGAGAAGCCTGATCACAGGCCATTATTTGTGGAGGCTTAAACAGACTGACTGACTTATCCTATAGAGCAAGGCTCAAGAAGCAGTTTATTTCAAAATTATTTGATAAGCATATATCGCTGCACTGACTAAGTTTTTACAATGTCAAATTCTATGTCAAACCACTGGATATGCAGAGCGATGTATTTATATATGAATGAGTACTTGTTATAGCACCCCTTCAAGATTTGTACTCAGAGGCGCTCCCCGACTACGGTGCGGACCCTGAATTGAAGTTTCACGCTGAAGCGCACGAGCAATTGTGAGTAAGGGACTTGCTCAGGGTCCCTGCATGGCAGCTGGAGGTGGATTCAAACTCGCAATCTTCCGGCTCCAAGGCACCGAATGAATATACCCTTACACCACAGTGCCCCGCTATAACATGCTGTATGTTGGTGCTTGTGTCGTGGTTGATGTTATAACCGCCTGGAACTGCAGGAGCCAGCCTTCCCACGCCTTATGTTTAATTGGAAATGCTTTCTTCTGTGTAACTTGATTGACTTCTACTTCATCCACTGGATGTTCAAACTGTCAAAATTTATGTAGGAAAATATTTACAAATTCTGTTTTGCTTTTGTGTTCTTCTGTTGCATTTCTGCTCTTTTTTGTATAGTTATTATTAATTAGGTTGAATGAAATTGCTGCTATTAAATGAAGTGATTGTTCCTAGCTAGTTGCTACGGTATTATGAGAGCACATTGTTAATGTTGCACTAGGTTCTTTAAATTAATCAGTGAATATTTGAATGCGTGAGACATTTATGATATAAACGTAAACAGTTTTTTGCAATTGTATTCAATTGAATTGTGGTGTATTTGTCAAAGCAAAACAGACTCAACCTTTCTTAAATATATACCGTTTTCTTTTGCACAGTGTACCTTGAATTCTGCATTTGTTAATGTGCATTTGACTGAAGCTTTTTTCCTATGGAAAAGCCGACGTAGTTTTTTTGCGAATAAATTTCTCATGGCTGACATGGTTTTGCGGATGAATTTCTCGCAGGTTCATCAACTGACTAATTGGGAAGATGGACTTGTCTGTTGGTAAGAAATTCTCCATCAGCTTATCAGCTACAACAGAGATGTCAAACTTTTTATGATGGATCAGCATAATGGGGGAGGGTGGAGGGCACTGGAGGCCTGAGGGGTCACTCAGTAAATTTTTGCAAACCAAATCCTAAGTGGTGCATTTTTTACATACAATCAGTCAAATTAGGTTTATAAAATTGTAGCGTTGATGTTCATTGTCTTCATTTAAGAACACCACAGTACTAAGTCCTTAGACAAGGTTTCACAGACCAGAAACTCAGAATAAGATCATTGGCAGGTCAGTAATGGCCCGTAGGTCTGCTGTTTGATGAAACCCCTCAGCTACAGGTTACCATGGTATTGAGGCAGACATATACTACCGGTATGTACTAGGCAACAAACTATCAGGAGATTGGCATATCCTGGTAGCTAATTGGCCAGACATAATTTATCAGACTTTAGGCCTATAGTAACTGAATCTTGCAATTGACTGCGTCATGCTAGCTAGTGAAACCCTACTGTTGTGATTTACGCCATAGCACTCTTGAAAGCATTTAGAATGCAGTTTTGCTTCAGTTTTACTGACTCTGCTTAGACTGGACCAGGTGTTAAGCAAGAACGTGAATTTAAACAACTTTGAATTCATGACACAAAACAGTTAGCAGCATACACAGTTTAATAAGAAAACTAGATACATTAACAGTCAGTTACAAAAACATTTTAACTAAGACAAATATTTTGTATATCGGGGTGCAATTTGTGGCTGGAACCAGCAGAGAAGTGACCAGTGGAGCTATGGGTTTTGGTCAGGAACTCAGGATCTTGTAGAATTTCCCAAATTTGAATTTGCATAACTTCGGACCCTGTTCGTAGAATTGGATAAAAAAATTCCGGAAACATTGATAATTTATCTCTCTTACATTCTCTGAAATTTTATTGAGTTTCATTTAGAATTGACAAGTATATCACCAAAACAAAAAGGGTATCAGTTCAATTGGGACACCGTGTATATTTAAAGGAAAGAGTTCTTACACTTGGGTAAATGGGAAGTCCAACCCAGCCTGGGATGAGTGGTGAAAGTTCTCTTTACTGCTAATTGCACCCTGATACAACACATGCCTGAGTGAGAGATACATCAGAATCAGACAACATTATTCTATGATGTTAACTACAAAACGACTACACTATACTACTTTGATGCCTATTACTCCAATGCTTCGACTAGCAAATGCTTGAGCTAATAATGTTTATTGCACTTTTCGGCCTGCCAGTCAGTTCCACTTTCACATACAAAAATACATCTGTTATAAAAATGACAAACAATATAAAATCTACATTTAACTCAGAAAGTCCAACATGAACACAATAATGTACAGAAATGACTAGAATAATCACTCGTTCGTTTTAAAATAAAATCAGTAACGTCCTTAAATAAAACACAAAAATTCTGCTAAGTCAACATAATATGATATATTCTCTTAAATAAAGCTAAAATTATGTGATACAAATGTGCATAGGCGTTGGGGACATTTCAGCAGTGGGGGGAGCCCGGGGGAATTTTGACTTGCCCGAAAAATTCTGACCTTTTTTTAGTCATCCGGCCGAAATCCTAAGAAAATTCACGTAATTTTTTGTCCGGAAATTCTGAGGATCTTTTTTGTCATCCGGCTGAAATCTTAAGAAAATTCACGTTAATTTTGCCTGAAAATTTTAACATTTTTTTCATTTTTCCGGGTCTGCTTGCCCAAAAAATCAGACTTGCCCGAAATTTGGGGGGGGGCATTTTCCCCCTCTGGACCCCCGTCTTCTACGCCTATGCAAATGTGTGAGGTCAGTCAGTAGAAAATTACCCGGTCAGCAAGAAATAAACAGCAGCGTTTGTTTATTCCTCGATACAGTAACTAACAGATGATAATAATTTATTATGCTCCCGTAAACGAAGATGACTACGACGACACAAGTACGATCATGACGCCATCAAACGATTACCTCATACATGCATTCGGCAACTATTTCTTTACCTGACGTCACCGATGACGTAGCACGACGTCCGTAGTCATAGCAACGTCGTTTTTTCGACCAAATGACGATGACACATTGCGTCGTGCAGAGACGGATCGACCGACGTATCGCTTGAGTGTATGTGGCAACGGGAGGGAAGCCAGTTCCTTCGGACTGCGTATCAGGGCAGCGATGACCGCCCGGCATCTGTCCTGTAGGCTGGTGAAGCTGCGAGCGGTCGACGTCAGCGTCATCTGAGTTTTGGCGGCAGTCGAGCAGACGGCCGGGTAGAGCAGCGCTGGTCCCTGGTCCTGGTCGAGTCCGGTGAATGCAACTCCGAGACATCGACCGTCCCTGAAGTAGGTCAGCGTGCCAAGGTTCCGGTCGAGCAGGAGACCCACCGTGGTGCACTTGTTTTCCGGGAACGGCTTCGTGTACGGCCGTGCCTTCCCGGCGTGCCACAGAAAGCCCTTGTGGGACAGGGCCCAGCTGTGCTTGTCTTCACCCAACAGGTTCACGAAGGCGTCGACGTGCAGTCTGGCCCCCGGTGAGGCCACTCCCAACATCATGCTCGTCCCGAACAGTCGGCTGCTGATCCGGATCTCCCAGTAGTGGACGCCGTGTCGCATGGACCGCGTGCCTCGCACTCCGGACGCTCCGTTGCTCCACGTCGGGTGGAAGAGGACCGCCTCGTCGCTTCCGCCGAGCACACGCACTTCCGGTGATTTGTCGAGCGCGTTCCATGACCAACGCTCGATGCATCCATCCCTCAGTGGAAACCACCAAGCTCCTCCTCCTTCTCCTATTTCTCCTCTTCCTCCCGCTTCTTCTCCTCTTTCTCTTGCTCCTCCTTTTGGTAGCAGTTGCCCTACTGTTTTCTCATCGTTGTTGTCCACCGGCCTAATCCCGGTCTCGATCTTCATCATGCCACCATCATATCTGCAGCAGCATCAGCAGCATCAGCAGCAGCTGATGGTTCTTTGGTGGCACTGGCACCAGTTGCAAACACGCCGTCTTTCTCGCTTCACTGACCCTGTCTCTCTCCTTCTCTCGATCGTCCGTTTAAAGAGACGCTGGCTGCGTCGGTGGCGTGGGACTTTAAATCCCGGCGAAACAAAGGTTTTGTTTAAATCTCTGGCAGCTGCAGTCGTCGGCCTAGTAGCCCAGCCTCTCTGGTAGGCCTACGACTGATGACGGCGACAGGGATGCGAGACAAAGCCTGTGCTGCTGCTGCTGCTGGTGCAGACAATTGGCTGGCACGAGAGGGTGATGGAAGAGCAGATGGAGGGTCGGCGTGGGTGCTATTAGCGCAGACGGAAATGCACGATGGGAGAATGAAGTGACGAGGAAGATGACGAAGAGGAGGAGGAGGGAGGGATGTAATGAGCGAGGAGTAGGCTACAAACGCAAACGACATAGGATGATTTGAAGGGAAAATGGACTGGATAGGGAAGGCGGAGGAAAATATGGTGAAGAATGAAAAAAGGCGAAGGAAGGAAAAGATAGGAGTATAGGAGGACGAGGAGTAGGTCTAGTATCTTATGGAGGAGGAGCCAATTGAAGAAGAAGAGGACAGGAATATTAGGTGCACAAAGGAGGAGGAGGAGAAAGAGGAGTGAAATAATGCAGAAGAGGAAGGAAGTGCATGGGAGGCCCGTATACATTGCGTGCATTGACAGCCTGGCTATAGTGCGGAACAAAGGTTTAAAGGTCTTCCATGGTACGTGATCAGTGACTGATCACAACCGTTTCTCCAATAATTCGTCCAATCACCCATGTGACATCAGCTGCAGTCGGAATGACAAAGGACGACCACAGCAGAAGCAGCAGCAGCAGCAGCAGCAGCAGCAGCAGCAGCAGCAGCAGCAGCAGCAACAGCACTTGATGGCAGCGGGCAGGCAGCGGCCCCCTCCATGGCATTCGATCAGCTGCAGGTGCGTTCATTGGCTCCTATAGGCATAGAGGCCTTTTGACGCTCGCCTGACTGGGGTGAGTCGGTCGGTCGGCTCATGGGCAGACGTAGGCACGAGCGAAAGAACAAAGCACCCGTTCTGCTGGGAGGGATGCAGGTGCTGCGCTGCCAGATTACTAATAATTAATCGCTTCAGCAGGTTCAACATAATGAGTATAAATAATTAAGGGCCTAAACAGCGGTCGATGGCACAAATTCAATCGAGCATCATTCAGTTCCTTGAAGGGGCGCTATAAAAATGCTCTGAATGAATGCTCGAAATACATTATTATTGGTAGGCCAATCCAGAAGATTCTAAAACGTTTCTGGAAAACTCAACGTAGGCCTACATGTATGACATGAGTTTGGTCACCAATTGATCAAGTCCTGTACAGCTTTAAATTATTATCCCCGTTTATACGTTTTAACTTCACGTCAGTAAAACCCACATGGATTGCGCAATAGCGTCAACAAATGTCACTTACCCAGTTATACCTAAATTTTTTGCCACTTTTGGGGGCCCCCTTCCTTGCAGGACCCCTTTCGGTTGGAGGGCGAGAGAGAAGTTGGAGGACCGACAATTAATGCTGCATAAATTGGTCACCCATTGAAAGTAGGCTTATAATTGCAATATTGCATGTTTGTATGAAATGTCAGAAAAGAGGGATAGGGAATTAGGGAGATATTATTTGTCACCATCACTTCGCCACAATCATTGGTTGCCAACTTGCTCTATAATAAGCTCACATAAATAAGAGCTTCAAAACTGATGAGCACGTTCATCAAAGGTCATCTAAGGTCAACAGAGACAAGGACAAGGACACTATGACCATGGCTATACATGAGGGTTTACACTATACAGCGTGTGCTCACCTCAAATATTTCTGTTTAGTGTATTCGGTTCCAGGGCCGGATTAAGGCATATTCAACATGTTCGGCCGAACAGGGGCCCCCACACTTTCCACACTTTAGGAGGGCCCCCACAAATGCGAGAAAAAATTTTGGGGAGGAAATTTCGACAAAACGACTATTTTCCCGAAAATTTCAAAAAAAGGTCATCAACTTTTTTGGCGGATAAAATGGTAAGATTTTCCCGAAAATTTTGGCCAGATGACCAAAAAAAAGTCATCAACTTTTTTGGCGGATAAAATGGTATGATTTTCCCCAAAAAATTTCCCAAAAAATTTCCCCACATTGCTTAATCCGGCCTTGTTCGGTTCTGTCAATGAGAGTACATACACCACGCAAACAGTATAAAAAGTCATCAGAACCATGACATGAACACATGAGCAGTTATAATAACATTTTATTATTTCTTTGGTGTTATATGATGAAATTATTGTTATGATTAATCCAGAATGATATGCTAAACTGTAAAATGACTTAATAAAAAACGACCATCAGAAAAAATGCTAAGAGAAACTAAGCCTAGGCTGTACTCTCAGGCAACAGTACTGAAGCATGTATACTCGCCTCTAAGGCTCTAACTTTGCCAGTACATCCCTTAGCATAACAAGCAATGATGCCTTGCATGACTTTCCAGTATAGTCCATCTAATAATATTAGCAACAAAAGCTATGAGTCCACTGACAATGACTATATAAGAGATATCATATTTATCATCACTTTGAAGCCCATAAATGTTTCTTAGCTAACCATAAAATGCACATCAAACTACGCAGTAACACCAAGAGCAACGTCGTTACTTTGTCTGAAAGAACTGCAAAGTGTAAAGAAGTGTGGCATCTGATAAAAAACGCATTGAATTTATAAAAAATTGCATGCACATGTATGTAGTCTTGATCAGTAGTTAATGGAAGAAGTCTTAATATCAGCACATTTCAATAATTAATCAATTACGTTCAATACACCAATTGTTCATCAAGCTAAGCATCCAATTCAGAATGTCCTACAGTTCACAGTCAGGCATCACGTTCACAAGTATAATTGTTTGTCAGCAGACTCATCTCTGTTCCTTGCTCACTACTCGCATCAGCATCTTTGCCATCAATAAACAGAGAGCAAAAGCTGGAGTGAATTGTGCTCTTTAACTGCTGTGCTAATCAATTGCATTCAATATATACACCAATCAACACATTGCTGAACTCACAGGTTCTCAGTGGTTTGCACAAAGTTTAAACTGCATCTTACTATTGCACAGCGCAGTTCTACGCATGAGGGGTGGGGGGGAACAGGGGTTGCTTGATAGTACGGTGGCTGCTTGATAGGAGAGGGCAAGTGTACTGGACAGTCAGTGCTCAAATCCCTGTCATGGTAGAAATATGGTTTGGAAAATATTTGCTACCCTGCACTTTCTACCCAGCCGAGCTACAAGCACATTGACCATAAACTGTCGGTGGGAAGGTGAAACGGAGAGATGGCATCTGACCACGAGAATTAAATCGCTAATAGCTCATAGTAATGTGATATCCACGGCTGTCTCCAAGGTTAGAGCTTACGGGACTTGTCTTCTTCTATCCATTATGCCACTTTTTTTATTCTGGTGAATGTGCACCTCACCAGCGTCATTTCTGATTCCCTTAATTATTAGATTCTGCCTCAGTCATCCCTGGCATTCAACTTCACTTTGTTTGATGCAACCATTTGATGCAAAGCGCATTGCGATAATATAGCACTGTAGTCTGTAGACGGCGTTAATAGATTAAATTAAAGAAACAGTCCACTACAACTTTCAACATCATAACTAGTTCAATCACAAGCAAAAGCTTTCAGGCAGCAAATACTGAATATTGATCATGCAAGTCTGGCACGTACAAGAACACGTACGGAGTACGGACGTCACTTAACCCTCTACCGACCAAAGTGTAGCACACGGTACGAAAAATCGTATACCCTCGGTTGGTACAGGGTTAATGAAACTTGGTTTTGCAAGTACATCGGTTAGGATTTTTTCGATACTCAGAGATCAGAACAGACGTAATAGATGATGATCAATTGGTCAAAGGTGACATTGCTGGGTGGTGGCAGAGACCAATGACCATACATCTGACCAACATAATACACTCAATTGCATTACACATAGCGGCCGCGTTTTGTTGAACACTTCTAGGTCTACGTAGATCGACTGCAGCAGCGGAGGACGCGTTCTTCATCTCATCCGATGTCTCGTGTACGGAGCTCGCGATCGTCTCGGCCTGTCTCTCTGTCGCCGATAATCCTGTCGACGTTTGTTCTCGCCGTTCGAACTCGTACCGCGTGAGCCGTCCGAGTATGTTGAAGCGACCGGAGCGATGGCAGAAACGGGAGCCGCTAGGAAGGCGGAAACATCGCTATTCTCTTCCATCATCTGAAGTTTCGCTTCGATCGCTTTTATCTTTGACTGTGTGCTGCTGCTGCACGGTTGCGGCGAGTATGACGTTGCGTTTTCCGATGATGAAAGCTTCTTGCTTGGTTCACCGACTTTGCAGTCTGCGTTTGCAAGTCGCACGACTAATCTTCGAGACAGAGCCATCTTGCCGTCAAGACTTTTCACGACTTGCACGGCTTCGTCCGGCTTTGCTACCGTTATGAAACAGTAGCCGCGTGGCTTGCCTTTCTCCGGCCCTGCTTTGTGGTACAGAAAGTCGTAATGCTTCAGAGTTACACCGGTCTGTTGAAGCATTTTCAACAGGGAATATTCCGTTAATTTTGAGTCCAGGTTGCCGATCCACAGCCGACAAAGATCCTTCTCGGGAGGTCGTGGGTCCTCTGGTGGAGGTGGCAAAAAACAGAAATCGTCCATGTTGAACTGGATCGTGTATTCTAACTACCGGTACACACGATGCGGAAAATTCAAAATATGCTATAAACAGAAACACACATCTTGCTATTAACATCATGGATGGAAAGAACGGATATTATGTTCAAAAGCATCAAATCTGTCTTACCACTTTGTTATCCTAATACCAGTTGAGTGAGAAAAGTGAAGACCAAGACAAACTGAACTGCACTGATGCTTGGGTGGGTAAAAAGAATAATGTGCCACAGGTCTGGCTTCCCTGCATTCAAATGCTGCCTAGTTGACATAAGGGTGGGGACTATAGAAGACTGAATAAATATTGGACACTTAAAGAGTTTTTGCTCAAACAAAAACTGGATAGGTGAAACGATCTCATGCCTAAATAGAAGCTGGCTTGATGAGAAGGATTCATGCAAAAGTAGAAGTCGGCTTGGTGACAAATAATTATGCAGTCCAGGGCTGCGGCCCGAATCTCCAAAAACGAAATCAACAGGTTCTCCTAAATCGATTTTCTAAAATGCGACACACGCAATCTAATGATCTCAAGACATTAAAATTTTAAAACTGCGTCATCAACAACACTAACAGTTTTATTATGTCATGCATTTAAATAGACTCTTAGTAGTTTTCGAGCATTCGACCGTTTTCCATAACACTGTTTTCGGATTACCGACCAAATCAGAACTTTCTAATCAGTATTTTATATATCAATAAATTAGCATCAGTATTTTAAAGGGTAACGGCCCACTATTCCGAGGGTCCACTATTCCGAAGGTCCACTATTCCGAAGGTCCACTATTCCGACGGTCCACTATTCCGAAGGTCCACTATTCCGAAGGTCCACTATTCCGAAGATTGTTATATATCCATACACCCCTCCCTCCCTCCCTCCTTCCCTCCCTCATACCCTCCCTCCGTCCGTCCGTCCGTCCCTCCTTCCGTCCGTCCGTCTGTCTCCCTCCTTCCCTCCCTTCCTTCTCTTTCTCTCCTCCCTCCTTCCTTCACCCTCGGTGTGAGGGAGGAAAGGAGGGGAGGGGAGAGAGCGGGACGAAGAGGGAGGGGAGGGAGCGGAGGGGAGGGATGGAGGAGGGAGTGGTGCAGAGAGGCAGAGGAATGGACGGAAGGATGGATGGATGGAGAGAGGGAGATGGGACTGGGAGGGGGAGAAGGGTAGGGTGGAGTGGGAGGTGGAGGGGAAGGGATGGGGATAGGGACGGGAGGAGGTAGAGGGGGATGGGAGGAGGTAAGAGGAAGAGGGGGTAGGGAGGGGAGGGGAGGAGACGGGAAGGGGAGGGAAGGAAAGGGAGGGGATGGGGAGGCAGAAAGGGGATGGGAGGGGGAAGGGGGAAGGGAGAGGATAGGAGAGGAGGAGAGGAGAGGGTAAGCGGGATGGTGCGGGGAAGGGAGGTGGAATGGGGGTAGGGAGGGACTGTTGGGCGCTCTTTTCAGCCACAGCAACGCGTGCCCGGGTTCAGCTAGTATATATATATATATAAATAAAATTGTAAAAAGATTGTATTTAATCAAGGATCTCGGAAAGCTTTTGACCGATTCCTTTCAAAATTTTACCAAAATGTTCCGTTCAAGTACGATCGGGTTTGTAAAATGTTTCTTGGAAAAAGCGCAAACTTTTCGACAATTAAAAGCAACTTTGCATTCGTTTCGAGCAATTTCGATTTCAAATTTGCACAGCCTGCATTTTAACGCGGCCGCGTTTTTATAGCGCATATCCGCACGTCTTTTATAGCGCATATACCTATGTAGCTGTCGGTTGTACAAAATCAAGGATCTCGGAAAGTTATTCACCGTTCTTGACCGATTCCTTTCCAAATTTTACCAATTTCAAATACGATCGCTTTTGTAAATGCTTTTTTTTAAAGCGCAATCTTTTCGCACAATTTTGCATTTGATTCGAGCGATTTCGATTTCAATTTTCACCCAAACTTGCCTTCGCGAATGCGGCCGAGTGGAGGGGCGGGGGAGGAGGAAGGGAGGGGAGGTGGTATGGGAGGGTAGGGACGGGAGGGAAGGAGACGAGAGGGGAGGGGAGGAGACGGAGGGGATGGGACGGAGGGAGGGAGTGGGGGAGTGAGGGAAGCAGGGTAAAGGAGGTAGAAAGGGTGGGTTGAACGGTCTTTTCAGCCACAGCAACGCGTGGCCGGGCACAGCTTGTAATATATAAGATTGATGAATAATAATTCCTCCTCAATGCACGACTACTGCAATTCTCTTTTCCTCAACCTCGAATCTAAAAACCTCAAACGTCTGTAACTAACCCACAGCCTACTAGCCCGTGGTGTCATCAGGACGGGAAACCCAAGCACAATCATAATTATCACTCCCATTCTCAAATTACTCGGTTGACAAAAAATCCCCCGAGCTTCATAAGTTCGGAGATTACTGTCACGGCCCACTATTCCGAGGGCCCACTATTCCGAATATCCGCTGTATTTTGTTCTGTATCCTTGGTGGTTATAGGTTTACGGTGAGTTAGGGTTAGGTTTAGGGTTCGGAATAGTGGACCTTCGGAATAATGGACCCGAACCTGACTGATTTATCATAATAGGCGTATAACAGTACAGTCTTCGGAATAGTGGACCTTCGGAATAGCGGACCTTCGGAATAGTGGACCTTCGGAATAGTGGACCCTCGGAATACTGGACCCTCGGAATAGCGGACCCAAACCATTTTAAAGCACAATATTGGAATTATCAATCTAAGAATAAACAGTTAACAGCAGCCAAAACCAGAAACAAAATGAAAACTGCAACAGAGAATAAGTTACCTGTAGAATGTAAAAAAAATCCGACAAAATTACTTATCAGCGATTAGTAAACGATCGTTCTCTGTGTAATACTTAAAGCTCCATTTCCGGCATCTGATGATCAGACAATAGTAAGCGAGCAAGTAATTATATTGCTTTGCTAAAAGACTTCATTCCTATTTATTTCATTTATAATGTAAAAATCTTAGACAATTATCTGATCTCTAATACTTATACAAAATGCAACATAAAAGTTTATATATTAGAGTATATAACAAAGTATGTCCATTTGTAGCTGGGCACCCAACAGCAATTCACCTGCATAAAATAAATGTATATCAAATCTGTGTCTGACATCTAAATTTATACTGTGCTAGCAAAGATCTTATGGTCTACTATAGAATCTTTAGTGACCCAGGGGCCAAGACCCTACACCGTCAGTGGGATGATAACGAGACATCGAAGTAGGGTACTAAGTAAGTAAGTAGCCTCTATTTGGATCTGACAAGCGCACGTGCTATACATTGCATACAGCGATTAAATATATTAAAATTGCCCAGGCTAAGAAAATGAAACCATCAACATTTTCATTACAATGGATGCTTCTCATAAGGGTTTGCTCTTCTTTCTCTGACACGTCAGTTACATGACCTGGTAGTCTGTGCAGAGCAGCTTCTTATCAAACTCGGTGCAAGTTTACCAGCCTCTTATGTGCGCCGTGTTTTGGTTGCAAGAGTAGTAGTTGGAAACATCGTAATTTCGACGGCAACGCAAATGGATTAAAATCTGTATAAAACGGATCAAAGTATTTAGATTAGATTTACGTCGTGGAATGAAACTGCAACCAGTCACTGATGGCTCTAAGAATTGGATTTATTATCGCCTCTTGTTTAAAGTGTCTTTTGAGCTTCTCTTTCATCCTAGCGTTGAATGGTAAGTGTGATGTATCGTGTAATAGAAGTGAAACACCTCTTCGCTTACAAGTCTAGAGTTAATAACAACCAATATGCAACGGGTTGTATTATTGCTGCTTCCGTTGCTGCTGTTGCTGCTAGTCCCGTAGCGGTTGGCGATGGTTGTGTGATTGAACATTGTTGCAGATGTTGCTGGCGATGTTGTTTTTGCAAATTTCTGCTTCTAGCATCCAGGGTTGCCAGATTTCGGAAATATTTTGTCGCGTTATCACGTCAAAAGTAGCCAAAAAGTCGCGAGATTCAGCTAAATGAGGACTCTGCCAAGTACAATTAAATTAAATTAATTTATTCGTCAACCAGAGCAACAAATCAGATCAAACGAAGCATCAAAGAAACAAAAAGTTAACAAAATAAAATAATGCAGTGCTTAAGTAATGATACTACCAGTTTGTATTTGGTTGAACAGAGGACTCGGAAGGCGTTTTGCAACCCCGCTAGGTGAGCCCCTGGACAGAGATATCGTGATGATGATGGCCATAAGGTTGCCATAGAGTGGTCTTGACATAGGATATAACGAGACAAACAACATTAAGAAAGGAAACAGTAAACACCTTAACTAAACATTAAACACCTTAACTAAGATCATGGTTACACATTTGATGATCATAGGGCTTAATACGAAAATATGAGGCACAAAAGTTACTGGATGATCAGGATATTGCACTGGTAGGAGTTAGATCTAACCTAGAAGTCTTCACCAAACTAATTCAGAAAGAGAGATGGGAGGTTATTTAATAGTTTAACAATTTAATCACTAAGTTCTTGCTATGTACAATTGTACATTAAAAAAGGACTTTATTGGCTTCGTTAATCATGTCACAAGATGTGTGATGAGATCATCGACATAGAATTTAGATTATATAAATTTTCTTTATTCAACAATCCGGTTAACAGACTGCAACCAGTCACAGTATATACTAGTGACATACTAGTTACGCTTCGGTTACGGTGGATATACCTTCTTCTTGTAGGTTGAGTACGTATCAGTGACAAGGGTTGAAGTTGTGTCATCATTTGGCTCTTGAGTTGTAACCTACTCAGAAATGGCAGCAATATGTCGCCCGCCTGCTGACACAGAGGTTAAGAGAAAGGCGAAGATGCTAACTCTGCATAGTCGTGGCTGCCTCTCGGAGTTTGCTTAACCCTTTAATGCCGAGATGGTAGTAAATAGTATAGGAAATCCTATACGCTCCGGCATTAAAGGGTTAAGGGCCAGCTCTCCATGTGTATCGTAAATTGCACTGTACATAATCTGGGACATTTATGAAATTTCCGGCCGAAGTTTGAATTGTTTACTCTTGCGGCCCGTGAAATTCTGTTTTGGCGTAGTGCCACGGCAGTTCAGCGCTCTGCCTGCGATGTTGTAAAGTCTTCTTATGATAACAGCTGGATGACAAAGTCCTCAGCCAGCCTTTCAACTTGTAGAATGTAGAGGCATACTTAAGTTGAAGTGATTGATTATGTTATCATACTTCTGGTATGGACATAGGTTTGCCAGGCACTTAGAAACTTAACGATCAAATTGATATTTTTGTCATGGTTAATGGATTACATAATGATGGTTTAAGTATCGTAGAGGGCCGTAACGATAGTGTAAGTATATTGTAGAGGGTCAATTGAGTAGTTGAGTATTATTCTTAAGGGAAATATCCGTATAAATGGCTGACATAGTTTTAAAGCTGAATGCTGTACTTGTGATCAGTAGATAATGATGGAAAAGTTGGACTGGTAGAGGTCACTAACCGCTTGAGGAATGGATGTTTTTGACTGGTTCTCCTCTAATGTTTCATGTACGGTTATTCAATGTCAGAGACTTCTATGCATGATTGTGCGGAACTTGGTTGGTTACTGAGTTCTGTTTGAGTTCCTCGATATAAATAGATTATGAAAATTATGAAATGAACGAAGATGACCTTCATCAGTGAAGGCAGCTGATTGCACAATATGAAGAAGTGCTTGATTATATAAAGCATCCTTATATAATATACTAGATGGGGTACCCGGCGTTTCCCGGGAATTTTATGTAAATAGCCGTGAAGCTATGGCGACGGAATGGAAATAAAAAAGTTTGGGTTTTCGGGCCCCTCCACTGGCTGGACTTGACGGTCGTCTGTCTACATGCAAAATGTCATATCAATAGCTGGGAAAAAATTTCGCCCTCCAAAATTTTGTTCACCGCGTACAGCGCCCTGCCCCCACCAGGCCCATGCCGGGTGTGGTGTGTGTTGGTTTGGGGTGAGGTGATCCCGGTGGCACCCTATCGAGCTGCAACTTTTCCAGTGAATAGCTGTGAAACTATGGCGATGGAATGGAAATAGCAAAAGTTTGGGTTTTCGCACTCCCACCGGGGACCCCTGGTGGGAGAGATTCACCAACCCCGCCACTGGCTGGACCTGACGATCCTTGGTCTAAATACAAAGTTTCAGATCAAAAGCTGGAAAACTGTCAAAAAATGGTCCCCTCCCAAATTTTCGCCCCCTTAAACAACGCCCTGCCCCACCCGGCCCCTGCAAAGCGAGGTGTGTGTTGGTTGGTGGCGAGGTGGTCCCGGTGGCACCCTATATAGCTGAAACTTTTTCAGGTGAATAGCAGTGATACTATGACGATGGTTAAAAAATAAGGAAAATGGAGTTTTCGCCCCTCCCCCCATTCTCCCTCTGGTGGTAAAGATCCGCCAACTCCTCCACTGTACGGAACTAACATTCCTCTGTCTAAATTCAAAATTTGACATCAATAGCTGGAAAAAAATTAGCCCCCCCCAAAAAAAATTTCGCCCCCCTAGACAACGCCCTGCCTCACCCGGCCCCTGCGGGGCGACGTGTGTGTTGGTTGGGGGCGAGATTGTCCCGGTGGCACCCTATCTAGCTGCAACGTTTGAGGTGAATAGCTGTGAAACTATGGCGATGGTATAATAATAGGGGAAATGGAGTTTTTGCCACCCCCCATTCTCCCCCTGGTGGTAGAGATTCGCCGACTCGTTTTCTGGGAGGACCTGACGGTCCTCTGTCTAAATGCAAAATTTGACATCAATAGCTGCCAAAAAAAATTTTTCGCCGCCCCCAAAATTCCCCCCATCCTGGCCCCCATAGTGTTAGAAATTCGCCAACCCCTGCACTTGCTAATTTTGATGAACCCCTGTTTAGGTGCAAAGTTTCAGATCAATAGCTGCAAAACTGTGGGCGTGTATTCTGGACAAATATATATATAAATAAATATATAAATAAATAAATATACATCCTTGCTTATAGATATATATATATATATATATATATATATATATATATATATATAATATTATGTAATATAATATCATGTAATATACATAATATATATATAATATATAAAATATTATATATATATGTATATATAATATTCATGGTACCACATAAAGTTGCCTACATCGTCTAAAGTTCATGGATATCTTTTTGCGATGTCTGAACAAGTAGCACCTTTATGTTCCAGATCCTGACGGCAACTCGCCGCCGCTCTTCTATTTCACCGAGGAACCAGGCGGCATTGTCTACGGCAGACGAGGCGCCAGCATTTGTCTCAACTGCACCGCGTACTGCGCCGAACCTGGTGCAGTGACAATCCGATGGCGCAAGGATGATCGGACTTTTGCCAACCAGACGCGGAGAAACGTGCATGCGAACGGCACGCTTTGCATCGATCGCCTGCGCAAGCCGTCTGATGAGGGCATCTACGAGTGCCTTGCGGTGCATCAGCTGGGCACCATTGTCAGTCCAAAAGTGAAGCTGGAGCTAGCAAGTGAGTTTCTATGTTGTTTCTCATTCATGTCCGTGGTTGGGTTGGCATTGATTGTGTGACTTGTTTTGTCACTGGTGAATCCACCTCACAGCGTAAGGACCGTGGGGCAAGTCCTTCACTCACAATTGCTCAGCGCTTCGGTGTGAAACTTCGATGCAGTGTCCGCTCTGTACTTAGAGGCGCTCCCGAATACAGAGGGGCGCTATAACAAGTGCCCATACAAACAAACCTGGGTCTGCTCCAGGACTAGCTTGACACTTTAATGATGGGCTGCTCTGGCTCCACAGTCACCTGAGTACACGCTCATTGTTAAGACAAAAAGAAGGGACTGCTTTTCCTCTTCTTTGTTGATGTATGCTGATTGTTTCAAACTGCATTGTTTTGCGCAGTTGATCCTTTGTTTTATTTTATTGGTTGGCTATGTTTTTCTGGACCACTCTGTATCTATTATATGCTGTGTGTTCAAAGTTGATTGATTAGAAATGCACTTAATAACCTTTATTAATTGATTCATGCTGTGTGTGCTGCAGTATTGATATTGACAAGAAAACGATTTGCATATAATTATTTGAAGTGAATGTGAAACAGGGAAAGTGATGGAAATTTTGCTTTTGGAAATGGCCATGTATTAAAATCTCAGATTGCAAATGACTTTTAGTCATGCGGACTTACAGTCACGAGATAGCCAGACTTTCAGAGAACTTTCAGATTAAAAAGTTCTGTTACTTGCTGAAATGGTCTTGGAGTTTTATTTCTGCAAATATGTTTTGGCCGGGTAGCTGGCAGACGTTGAAGTTAATTGCTGATTTGTGGTCACCAACGTTGCATGGAAGGTCATCTGCCAATGCGCCGGCATTGCTTGGTTTTTATGTCGTCATCATCATCATCATCATCATCATCATCATCATCATCATCATCATCGTCGTCGTCGTCGTCGTCATCATCATCATCATCATCATCATCATCATCATCATCATCATCATCATCAATAACCGTGGGCTCAATGCCCGTAGGAGTCCGACGCCACTCTCTGTCTGAGTCTGTCTCGCGTCATGTTACCCAGCTTCAACCGGTCCCGTCAGCAGGTCTGCTCCATACCATTAACATCTTGAAGCAGCTAGACCACCTTGTCTGATTGAAGAGAATATTGGGAGAGAGACCTGAAGGACAACCTGGGTCAATGCCCGTTTGTGTCCCACACTCTCTTTATGTGCTGACCAGTGTGACCACCAATAACTCTAATTATGGTCAAAAGAACAATCAGTTGTGATGTTCTGTTTGAATATTAAGTAGGGCTGCATTTCGATTAATTTTTTTAATCGCGATTAATCGCACGATTAAAAAAATTAATCGCGATTAATTAATCGCACATTTCCTGAAATTTTTAAAAGAGTATGTGATTTGGTCTGAACAGCCTAAAGCTGTAAATGCAGTCAGTTACTCAGACATACAAGTTTATTAACATTGTCTGTTGACAAAGATGCTCTCTTTTTGTTCAAAATGTTCCCAGAGAGAGAGAACAATCGTTCACAGGGAACAGTAGTGGCCGGAGACGCTAAGTATTTCCTTGCTACAGTGGCCAGGACTTTGTGGGCTCCAGCATGATCCTTCCACCACTGCAGTGGACAAGAATCCGTATCGATCTCTGGCGCATCTTTGTAGCGAAGTAGCGCATCCGAAGTTGATTTAGCCCGTGGAATCAAAGGTCTATCGTCGTCATCATCATCGTCAGAAGAAATTTCATAGAATTTCATAAGTTTTTGGCAGGTTCTAAAATAAAAATAATAAATTACAATTAATTAAATTTTTTACAAACTTTTCCTGAATCGTTATAGGACTTAATTCATTCTCTTAGTCACAGGACACCAACTCAATCAACTGAACAGATATCAACCAATCACACTGTTGTCTGATCATTCAGAATGTACAAGCAACCTCCACGGTCATGGCATTTATCATCATTTGAGTCCGATATTTTTAGGCAGGCTCAATAATAATAGAAATTTAAATTACATTTATTAAAATTTGAAATAAATATTTTAACCGCACTAACAACCCAAAACTACAGATTCACGGAAATCTGGACAAGCTATTCCTGAATCCTTATAAGACTCAATTCCTTCTCTTAGTCACAGGACAACAACTCTACCACCAACTCAATCAACTGAACAGATATCAAGTTTTACCAACCAATCACACTGATGTCTGTTCATATGATTGACCTTCAATCATTCAGAATTTACAAGCAACCTCCACGGTGATATCAACCATTTATCATTTGAGTCGGATGAAAATTGATAAAATATCATATGTTTTTGGCAGACTTTAAAATAAACAACTTAAATCAACAGATGAATGCACCAAATTAATTTAGGCCTAAATAAGAGAACAATAACATACCAGTGTTTGATGCTGGTATCTGCTCCTTTAACTTCTCTTCAACACTTGAGACTACGATTTGCAGCTCAGTCCTGACTTCCTCTCGCTTTTCTTTTGGAAGGCATTTCAGCTTTTTGAAGCGTGGATCCAGGGCTGTGGCGAAGTATAGCCAGCGAAGGTTGCAGTTTTCTTGACGAGTTTTGAGATCATTTATGAAAGCGGTTTTGAATTTCACAACGTAAAGCGGATCGTCTTCGGAAACAGTTAGTGCACGAAAAAGGTGGCAGAATGTTGGCAGAACCACAGAACATGAGAGGTAACGCTCTCCGCCAAGTAGTTCGACAGCGACGAATTACTGCGGTGGTAGTTAACTTCTCTGTTACAATATTTACAAACGACTACCTTATCAGTTTTAAACTTAAACTGTCCGTCCATAACTGTTTTGCCCATTTTCTTCGACTCCATTGTTTGACAAAAACCAACAACATCTATCATAAATCAAAAACGGCTGTTTAAAGTGATTGAAATAACGAAAACAACATGTGCCGATGGACCGGACGTAGGCATGTCTCGTACGAGAAGTGTTGGGCGACTCGACAGAAGTGGGCGGTAACCGATAACCGATGATTACTTGAAAAATAATGATTACAAAACTTGACATAAAATGATAAAAATTCATAAAATATTTAATGCGTCTTTTGCGTTAACGCGTTAAAAAAATTAATCGCAAATTTTTTTAACGCGTTAATCGCGGGCGTTAACGGCGATTAACGTGCAGCCCTAATATTAAGCTTTCATTTGACATGAAATTTCAGAAAATCTGAGTCGAGGAAGGTCAAGTTTATTTCATGGTTCCAGGTTTCTTGCATTGGGTGTGATAAGTTGTAAACGCATTCGTTGTTCCATGTCTAGGGTTCGGTGGAAAATCCTTAGAAGTTCTAAACATTGTTGTGCATTCGGCAGATTTATCTTCTGAGACAGAAAGTCTATGGAGAGATGCAACTGATACTCTCTGCTAGATTGCTCTTGATGCTTCCTGGCTTCTTTGTACACTCTGAACATTGTTGTATGGAGGCCATTATATATACCGTATATATATATATATATATATATATATATATATATATATATATATATATATATATATATATATATATATATATATATATATATATACTATAAGTAGACATGTGAAGATGGCATGTGCACTTGAAGGAATTTCTTTAGGTTCATACACATATATATATATATAAATTATACTTGAAGTTTTTTTTATTTCCTCGGGGCTGTCATGCTGAGAGCGCCTCTGAATAGCTAGTCTGTAAGAGGCGCTTTATACTTTATATAAATGCTCATATACCATACCATATATTATAGTTACAGTTGTATTATAATTGTATTGTATTTTATTGTATTGTATAGCAGTGTAGCAATGCATCTGTTTCTAACCAGTTGTATTTCTGTTTAACTGCATTCTGGAGTTATATTTTTTTCAGTTTGTAGATAAAGTGATTTGTCTGTAAAATGTGTATTATCCAGTACACTACACAGCATTGCTAAATTAACTCCAAATTGGAGTGACTGATGATATTTGAATCATTGGGACTGTTTGATAGGCTGTGTACATATAGGCTGAAGGATGGGTGACCTTGAAATGTGGAACATATGAGACTTCCTTACTGTGTATGAACCTAAAGAAATTCCTTCAAGTGCACATGCCATCTTCACATGTCTACTTATTCACGAGCATATTCTGAAAATTACTATACAGTATATACTGTGAGCATCTAATTTCAGCTGACTTTTCTGAGCAAGTCACTGCTGGCTTAGCTCGCAGTAATACTATCTGTGGCTGATATTTTAAAATCGGAAATGTGACACTTAGCAAATGACAAGCGTGATGTCATGCTTAGCCTATCATTCACTTACAGTCTGTAGGAGTCATTTAAGTGGCAATTTATGTTTACAATCTGTGTTGCTTTTGTCAACTCATCATCGTTTTATCTCAGAATTTAAACAAAATTTAACCAATGTGCAAGATTTGTGAACTTTTCATGTATACTCTGGTTGCAAAATAAAAATATTTGATTGATTGATTGATTGAAACATTCAATTGTTTTCATGATCCTTAAACCTACAATATTTCTGCACTGGTCATTCTTTGTGTAGGCAGTTCTTTGATTTCATTCGACAAGAATTACCCTCGGAAGTGGGTTTGTGCATTTTGCGTCTGTAAGCTTTGTGTTCTGAGGCCTTGTGGGCCGTGTATGATCTGCTGCAGGACCTATAGGTGTTCAATACCTTCAGCAACATCCTCGCAGTCATTTAAGTCCAAAAATGTCTTTATGACTGTTGATTAATGTCAAAGCACTCTTGTAATGGCATGTGCCGTGTTACAGTGCTGTGGAAATTGACTTTTTGACATGCTATGCTCTAGATATGCCCCGCTGAATGAATATATCTCAGCACAACCAGCATATCCTTTTGAGAATTTTTTCTAATCATCTTTGTTCAGTTTCCAAACATCTTCAAAGGTGTTCATTGTTGTGATGTGAAGTATTTTTGATCAAGTGTTTGCAGGTGTTAGTTAGTTTGTGTGAGTTAATATATCTGTATGTATTGTGTGTTTGCGTGTGCCATTGTACGTGTTTGATATATGCGAGTGTGTTCAACTGTTCATTGTTCAGTGTTGTTTCAATTATTCTATCAGACAGGTCTGTCTATTGCGATTGAAATCACTTGTTTGGCTGCTACAGAGATTTTTAAAAATTAATTGCATGTCTTTAGAGGAGTAATTTGTTTTGCGATTGTTGGATTGTTTTTCGTGTTATTGACGAGCTGAATGTAATCTATATTTATTTGCTTACGTGCGTGCGTGTGCGACTGCGCATATGTGCTTGCGTGGGTGGTACTTATATTCCTGATCAAGTTTCCAGTTATAGATCTAAGTTTTTAGCATGGGCCCCTTTCTAGGATTTTCGCATGAATTGGGGGGAATTTGGCGGCTTGTATATAAGGCAGCTGGAAATAACTTAAAAATTGCAGTAGTTGATATGTTTTGCGTTTGATGATAGCAGGAGTGCAGAACAGAACTGAAGGCCATACGATAAAATGAGTTTGTGAGAAAACAAAGGCATGCGCTACTATCTATAGGAGGCATGTTTACGCTGAAGTGTTGAAGCTTCAAGGACGTTGCGTAGTACTGCAGCCGCGTAGTAGCTGGCATGTTCGAATGCATCTATCCTAAGTTTTGGGTTTGAAAGATATTAGAAGCATTTTGTTCTATATGATAGCGCTTCCTAGTGAACTTAACAAATGAGTACACCAACTGTACACTCACTTAGTGATAGGATTAGTCACCCTGGGTGTTGAGGATGGGCTATCCGTTTGCATATGTTAGGGCTGGAGATGGAATGATCTGGCCGTAGAATGAGTGGAACAAAGTTCCCTCCAACTTGCTTTAAAATGGGGTAAAAATCTGTTCCCGTTCTCAAGCGTGAGAGAATACTTTGTGGCCCAGTTCAAAGTTTTCATGTGCACTTGTTATAGCGCCTCTTCAAGCTCTCTCTCTACTCAGAGGCGCTCCTGAATGCAGAGTGGACACTGCATCGGAGTTTCACACCGAAGTGCTAAGGAGAAGTGTCCACACACCTGTCAAATAAGATTGCTACCTCTGTGACAGGTCTTTTTTAGCATGCAGTTCTGCACAAAAAGGAAGTTGTGCATAAGAATTTTTTGCAGTTCTATATATATAGTTAAAAATGTTTACTATCATTCTATTTGGAATAATTGACCATGGATGATTGGCAGGGCTTAAAGTGTGCCTGGACGGTCATGGACGGCGTCCATGCACTTATTTTAAAATCTGTACACCGTCCTGCCACTTATTTGGCCCGCATAGCAAGGAATGGTAAGGAGCGTCCAGGCACTTCTTTTTCGACACTTTACGCACTGATGATTGGAAGGAAAAGAAAGGTTGTGCTAACTTTATGCAGTTCTAAAATTCCTCAAAGAAAAGCGTTCTTCTTCTCTGTGAGGCTCAGAAAGCAAGCACTGCGTCCCATGTAATGTAATATAATGACGACAATTTTTCTATGGCGCCAATACACAGCGCACGCTGTTACAATTGCACGTCAGCTGCATCTCTTCGCGATAAGCCACTGCAGGATCCACCTTTTCATCTTCCAGTATTGTGTTCTCGATTCACATCTATCATTACACTGATAACGTTGCATGAATTCTGAACTGCAGCGTACATCTATAAGCAAGGATGTATATTTATTTATTTATATATTTATTTATATATATATTTGTCCAGAATACACGCCCACAGTTTTGCAGCTATTGATCTGAAACTTTGCACCTAAACAGGGGTTCATCAAAATTAGCAAGTGCAGGGGTTGGCGAATTTCTAACACTATGGGGGCCAGGATGGGGGGAATTTTGGGGGCGGCGAAAAATTTTTTTTGGCAGCTATTGATGTCAAATTTTGCATTTAGACAGAGGACCGTCAGGTCCTCCCAGAAAACGAGTCGGCGAATCTCTACCACCAGGGGGAGAATGGGGGGTGGCAAAAACTCCATTTCCCCTATTATTATACCATCGCCATAGTTTCACAGCTATTCACCTCAAACGTTGCAGCTAGATAGGGTGCCACCGGGACAATCTCGCCCCCAACCAACACACACGTCGCCCCGCAGGGGCCGGGTGAGGCAGGGCGTTGTCTAGGGGGGCGAAATTTTTTTGGGGGGGGGCGAAATTTTTTTCCAGCTATTGATGTCAAATTTTGAATTTAGACAGAGGAATGTTAGTTCCGTACAGTGGAGGAGTTGGCGGATCTTTACCACCAGAGGGAGAATGGGGGGAGGGGCGAAAACTCCATTTTCCTTATTTTTTAACCATCGTCATAGTATCACTGCTATTCACCTGAAAAAGTTTCAGCTATATAGGGTGCCACCGGGACCACCTCGCCACCAACCAACACACACCTCGCTTTGCAGGGGCCGGGTGGGGCAGGGCGTTGTTTAAGGGGGCGAAAATTTGGGAGGGGACCATTTTTTGACAGTTTTCCAGCTTTTGATCTGAAACTTTGTATTTAGACCAAGGACCGTCAGGTCCAGCCAGTGGCGGGGTTGGTGAATCTCTCCCACCAGGGGTCCACGGTGGGAGTGCGAAAACCCAAACTTTTGCTATTTCCATTCCATCGCCATAGTTTCACAGCTATTCACTGGAAAAGTTGCAGCTCGATAGGGTGCCACCGGGATCACCTCACCCCAAACCAACACACACCACACCCGGCATGGGCCTGGTGGGGGCAGGGCGCTGTACGCGGTGAACAAAATTTTGGAGGGCGAAATTTTTTCCCAGCTATTGATATGACATTTTGCATGTAGACAGACGACCGTCAAGTCCAGCCAGTGGAGGGGCCCGAAAACCCAAACTTTTTTATTTCCATTCCGTCGCCATAGCTTCACGGCTATTTACATAAAATTCCCGGGAAACGCCGGGTACCCCATCTAGTATATTATGTAGAAGCTACAAAAGATTAGATTTGATTAATGTCGATGTTGTTACAAGGAAACATGACGGAAAGAAATTCTGCAGCTGCATGGTTTTAGAGGCAGATGTTTTGTAGCGATATAATTGCACCGTATTAACCACGCCCTATTTTTAGGCAGTTTTTTGCAGTTTGTTTGTATGTTTGTTTGTATGTGCACTTTTTATAGCGCCCCTTCAAGATATCTCTACTCAGAGGCGCTCCCGAATGCAGAGCGGACACTGCATCGGAGTTTCACGCCGAAGTGCTCAGGAGCAATTGTGAGTGAAGGACTTGCCCAAGGTCCTTACGCGGCGAGGTGGATTCGAACCTCGAACCTTCCGGCTCCAAGGCAACGACGCCACCACTACACCACCACGCCCCCATTGTTTGTGGGGTTAATTCTAGCATTTGTATAATGCCACTGTCAATATTACCAGACAACAGTCAATGACACTAGGCACTACATCATGGTGTGTTCGTGACTTTCTCCCTTGTCCATCTCATCTCGTGTGAGATTGGTCCTGCCACTCCTCATTACTCTTTTCTGCTCCCTCACCAGCCTGGGAGCACATCTGGGTGAAGGAGGCACTGTATAAGTGAATTAGAGGGACAGAGCTTAGTGAGTGGACCATTTATTATGTTCTAATTGCTTTGTTTTAATGATGTAATGTATTGTAATGTAATTAGTAAATTCTGTTGCACCACTCACAGCCATGGTCGTTCAGTAATGTGATTGTAATGTAAATCTCCATGAATTTCTCAGCACCCACAAAAGTCACGTCAGGGAGACCAGCTTATTCTCCGTAGTGATGTGTAGCACCTGAGTTGATGAGTAAGTAAGATATAAGAGAATTCTTTTATATTATATGATAGGCTACCAGCAAACGCTCAGTAGTTTACGTGTAGTAGATAACTAAATAATAATAACTAATCATTTATGCAAAGATATGCTTGTAGCAATCTCATCTGGTAGAACTTCTTTTTGGCATGGCGTCAATACTGTGAGGTCATGTGACGTGTTAAATATTTGGCTGAACTTTGGCATCCTGCCAGTTAACAGAGCGGCAGCACTGTGTAAAACGAACTGAAGTTGATTTATCGGAGAAAGAAGAAGCGAGGGAGGCTGCCGACATATTAAGTGACATTACCATAATCCATCCTGCTGCATTATGAATGTATGATGACCAGGGTAGAAGAAGAAGCTTACAGAGAGAACAAGTGGCATACATTGCGAACTGGTACAGACGATACAATGTGCTGTCTCTTTGCATGGTAGATCTATAGATGTTAATAAGAGCATGCACATTGAACAGACTACATGCAACAGACTGGATCACTGTAGGAGATGCATGGACCGCCAATGAGCACAATAAAGTGTTTATGCACAGGTGTGTGTGGGGGAGTGTATGGGTGTGTGTGGGGGAGTGTATGGGTGTGTGGGGGGGAGTGTATGGGTGTTTGTGGGGGGGAGTGTATGGGTGTGTGTGGGGGAGTGTATGGGTGTGTGCGCATGCGTGTGTCTTTGTTTGTGAGAGATATGAAGACAACTGTAGTGGTGCATTATTGTAGTAATTGCTTGTATGTGCAATTGTTATAGCGCCCCTTCAAGCTCTCTCTCTACTCACAGGTGCTCCCGAATGCAGAGCGGACACTGTGTCGGAGTTTCACGCCGAAGCGCTGAGCAGCTGTGAGCGAAGGACTTGCCCAAGGTCCTTATGTGGCGAGGTGAATGCGAACCTCGAACCTTCTGGCTCCAAGGCAACGACGCCACCACTACACCACCGCCCCCCCCCCCCGCATTGATGTGTGGACTTCCAGTTGCCTAAATTATTCTGGTCAGGCGCAGTGTTACTTGTGGGTGGACGTATTAAATAGAGAGTTCTGTCTAAACAAAGTCCTGAGCAGTGAGCACGGCATCATTTCTAGGAATGTGGCGTACAGTCGCAGTACCGTAGGTAAACAAATTGGAGAAGTTTGATGGTGTGCAGAATGTTCGAGTGTTCTGTGTGTGTGTTGGTTGAGGCTGCTTTGCCAAATATTGCTAGACATTTGAAGTTTTGCCAATGATCTTTATCCAAACCTTTTTCATCTTATATCCTACAGGAAACTATACATGTGTACACACATTGTACATGCATGCACGAGTGCACAGCAAACTCACGTGTGCGTGAGCGCGCACGCACACACACACACACACACACACAGACAGATAAACGAGGGCAACAAATACTGACAAACAGGAGACCATAAATTCGGATTTAATAAATTAGAAACTGGCTGCAATTAAATTCTGTGCAACAAAGACTTCCCGGATTAAATTCTTTTAATATTAAATATAAGGTTTCTTAGCGTAGGTGGTTTGCTACACCGGAGTGAGACCACCTTCCTCCTTCATCCACTGCTGATGCTGCTGTTGATGCTGCTGATGACGCTCAGGATGTTTTTCCTGAAAACTATACCAGGATATGAGATTTTGTCAAATAGAAATTGGAAAATCAGCTAAATTTAGACAAAACAAATATTGGCATGTTGCGTACCACATTATCTTCTCTTGTGGCATATTCTTCCCTGTTCTTTTATTTCTTGTCTTTATCATTGTCATCATCGTCACTATCATCGCCTTCATTTTTTATGTTATTGCTGCGGCCTATCTTGTTTTTCTTGGTAATGACATCTACACTTCTACAGCCGCGATGTATAATGTAATAAAAACAAGGCAATGATGGCCTTGTGGGCATTTTATACGTTGGTGTCAGTGATATTTCAGTTCCAAAAATTATAAATTCCTATTTCAGTTCTAATTCAGGTTCTGAAATGATTACAGTTCTAGTTCAAGTTCTGAAATAATTTTCGTTTTATGGATCTAATACAAGTTCTTAAATATTGTCAGTTCTTTCCAATTCGGAAGAAGTATTTTTACAAATTCAGTTATCAAATAATCACAAAAATTCATCACATTGTAATAATTTATGTTCTGAAAATAATTTTTTTTAAAATTCATATTTCAGTTTTTCTGAGGTGTATTTCAGCTTGAATTCTATTCTCGCTCTCAAGATAATTTCTAATTTTCATTTTTATTTTCGTTAACGGAAATTCAAAATTTTTACTTCTGATTTCTATTTCTGTTAATAACAGTTAATGAAAATATCACTGGTTGATGTCTGTTTGACCTCTTGTCCACTTCTTCCACACATGTGATTACAAGTGGGGCGTGGTGGTGTAGTGGTGGCGTCGTTGCCTTGGAGCTGGAAAGTTCGAGGTTCGAATCCATCTTGCCGCGTAAGGACCTTGGGCAAATCTTTCACTCACAATTGCTCAGCGCTTCGGCATGAAACTCTGATGCAGTGTCCGCTCTGCATTCGGGAGCGCCTCTGAGTAGTAAGAACTTGAAGGGGCGCTATAACAAGTGCACACACAAACAAACACACACACACAGACATACAGAGTCAGAGAGATGAATGACTTTCAAATTTAGCTGGAGCAAGGAATGTCTAAATTTAGCAACAGAGTGAGAAGTGGTTTGCACTGCCTATCTAGAGCTGACCTTCATTGTCCTTGGAAGCCATTCTGGTGTAGCCCCCACTCATAGATGTTTTTAATAATTCTTTCTTTCTAAATTTAACTATAGAGGGAGGCGTGGCCTACTAAATTTAGAGCCCTCTAGTGAGAGCAATGGCTTTTTAAATTCACTGGAGGGACTCCGAGGGAGGAATGTCTAGTGTGGATGGCATGCATATGATCTGGAGCCAACCTTAACTAGGGAGAATCCATTTTTAAACGCACCCATCAAAATGCTTCTCATATTATTACTGTCTAACTTTAGCTAGATGGAGGGTGGAGTGGTTGACATTATGTGATCTGCTCTTGAAAGGTCATTCTGAACACCCTCCCCGTTCCTCCTACCAACCCACCCTACAGAGACACATGGTTTTGCTAAAGCAACAGTTTCTGGTATATTAATTATCAATGCTAGGTTTATCTAACAGGTTTTTCAATCAAACACACCAACACACAGATCCAATTGAAATTACCTTTTGCCTTTCTGATTCTCTGTTAGCAGTTTGTGCATAATGGATTTAGTTGAAGCCTTGAAGGCACACATAATTTGACCGACAGGCAAGCAATTATTACCAACTTGTGACTTGTAATTGAAGGCAAGCCGTAGTCTATCAGATGATGGATTTAATCTCAGCCTCACAGGTACTGTTCACAGTGTTCAGAGGCCCTCCAGAGACCCCACACCACGATCTGATAGAAAGAGACTCACTCTGGGGACAATTAAATTTCTCCACTAAGTGTAAAATGTTGATCATTGCAACTTGCAATCTATCAAAGATCAAATCTAACTCAGTGGGTGAGAACAGTGAGCACTGTCATTGCCTCAGGGCAGCAGACAGCCTGAGACAGGGTGCTCATAGGCAACAACAGTTGGACAAACTGGTTTGATGATTGGCTCCATCCATGGGGGTTTCAAACTTTAGGGGTCTACGCCCATTGCAGCCCATGAGACCAGCTCTCTCAAACACCACAGGCACCCAATCAGGTGGGGCCACGCCAGCAGCAATAATAACAATAATAATAATAATAATTACCACAATTTGCACAGTAACACAGGTAGCACAGCTATGCCCTTACAAAAGGGGCCTTATAAAGCAAAACAACTGCCCTACAGAGACCCAGCCAATCAGGTCAAAATAAACAAACAAATTAATTAATTTAATCTGTGGGGCAGATGGCCATTGAACATGAACGGGGTGGGGGAGGGATGGGGAGGACTTCTTGTGAAATGCATCCCAGGACGACCCTGGAAATCCTTATAAGTGGAGAAATAGTGATTGAGTGTGGCTGTTTGATGCACCTGAGAGTTATATCTATGTGCTGTGAGAATGAGACCCAAGTGCTGTTAAACACTCCTTGGTGTCAGAAGAATCCCATGGGTGTGCAAATCTTATGTGTTCCATGATTGGCTTCATCTTAAAGCATAGTTGTAAAAAACGTTTTTTCGTTTTTTATTTTTCCCATGGTTTTTTTATCGTTTTTTATTTTTTCTTTAACTTTATTCATTTACTTTCTGTTATTATTTTCCTTAATTTTAATTTTTTCTGATATTCCTTATGTTTTCCGCCAACTTTCAAGGATTCAGCTAACTAAAGTCATTATTTCATCGTTTAACATCGTCATTTAAGAGATAGCCTGCGTGTAGTAGGTTTATAATCAAGGTTTTCAAGATTAAAATGCGGTTTTAGATGTAACAAAGTCAAATTATTTTCCGTTTCGGTTTTTTTTTTGTCGTTTTTTGTGTGTGAAAAAACCGACGTTTTTCCTCGTTTTTTATTCCGTTTCCATCGGTTTTTACATCTATGTCTTAAAGCATGTTCTTCATGAAAGAAAAAATTCCATGTTCTTCAAGGAAGAAAAATTATTATTATTATTATTATTATTATTATTATTATTATTATTATTATTATTATTATTAATGGCCTAGATGAGTGTGACTGTATGTAGCCATTTTTTTTCTTGATTGTAGCATTCTGACCTGGTAGATATTTTTAGCCATGCGAGTCCAGCATGTTGACAGTGTCAAGCCTGTTGAACTTTGGACATTTGCGTCACCAATGTATTGTGAATGAAGCCGAAAATAAGGTCAAAGTCCGAAATACAAACAGTTGATGAGAATCTATACCTCTTAACATTAAAAACCTCTAGGTTAGTTTTCTTGCAAATGAAAGTTGCCTGCCTTGTTTCTGGAGTTTCCATATGAATAGTATAAGCTTGCTCTTGTTGCTTTCATTAATGCATTCATTATATAGCGCTCCTTCAAGGGTACCGCCCAGGAGCACTGACGATCCCGTCATGACCCAGGGATGTCTGAAAAGTGACAGAGTCAGGGTGGATCCTGGGGAGCAGTTGCAGCATCAAAGGGAGCCTGTTCCAGAGCAATGGACCAACTTCTGAGGAGGCACAATTCAGCCTATAGTGGCTGTGTAGGCATGCCTTGCTCCATAGAGCAGATAGCGACCCAAACACTCAGGGTAAGGCAGCAGAGGTGCAAAGGTAAACCGGAGCAGAACCCAACAAGGACCTAAGCGATGATTCAGTATGAGGTCGGCTGCTGGAGTGGGAGCCAGTGGGACACATCCAGCATATATAGCTGGAGACATGGCCAAATTTGTGGCAGAATGCAGGACCAAGTTCAGGCACCCCATGCAGCAACCACGTCGCTGGGAGGCCAGCACAGAGTGATCAGTGCAGTAATCTAGTCAGGAGTGGACGTGTGTTACAGTAGCGGCAGAGGTGTCTGGAGTAAGCGAGTGAGCAACGGTTTATGAAATGTGATTTTAAAAGCACACCTTTGTGTAAGTCTACCTTAGAATGCATTTACATTAATAAACGTTTTACATTTATAGGTTCTGTAATAGAAAAAGAGGGTGGGTGCGATATGGAAATAAAACGCAGGGTGGCGATTGGAAAAACTGCAATGAATGGATTGGGAAAAAAATAGAAGGATATATAGGCCTAGGCCTATAGGCATGTGAGTACAGATACGAAAAAAAGACTGGTGAGGGCTTTGATAATACCAACAGTATTATATGATTGTGAGACATGGACAATGATGAAGAAAATGAAAAAAAGATTAACGCTTGTGAGATGTGGATTTGGAGGAAAATGCTGAGAATATCTTGGATGGAAAAAAGGACAAATGAGTGGGTACGCATAGAGATTGGTATTGAAAACAATGACTCGCTATAACAAACATTGCTAAGAAGAAAGTTCGGTTTCTTTGGTCATGTTATGCGCTCAAATGGACTGGAAAAAGATATGATGTTGGCATACGGAGAGGGAAGAAGAAAACAAGGGTGGCCAAGGAAAAGTTGGATGGATGTGATTCACGAAACAACAGGAATGAACTTGGAAGAACTAAGGGAAGCAACATCAGAAAGAAAGCAATGGAGAAAATGGATCATGTCGGTCGCTAGAGCTCAGAGAGCTGAAAGCACAAGGTAACCTTAGAAAGCACTTGTTTGAATCCATCAGTTTTTTTGTGTGCAGCACATTTATCGGATAAATAAACTGCCATGTGATCATGTGTTTTTGTACATACTTGTACCTGCGTGCGTATGTGTGTACATGCGCACAGACGGACAGACATACATACATTTTACAGATTATGGGGGAGTGTGGAATGTTACACCAGCATTATAGGTTAAAAATCATTTCCTAAGCGTTAAGTGGAATTGTAATATGACTGACACATGTGAACAAAAAACATCGAATCTGTAACCAATGAAAACGCTTGAAGAGAAAAAACTGACAAGTTGTCAACAGCGGGAGACAACAAAACATTCTCATGAGTGCTTGAGAGTTGAGACTTGGTACGAAAAACACCCTACAGCACCAACAAACTGAATAGCACACATTAAGCAGGGTGTCTTTTTATAGGGTTAGTTTTCTTGGCCCAAAAAAATAAAAGGCAGAATGTAGGCATCTAACGTAGCACGACTCAATGCACTTTGTTCCTGATCTATGTAACAGCATACATTGTGCATATGTGCGCAGTTGCACACACATCATACATCATGCATAAATACTATAATGATTTCACTCCATATAGGTGTTAAAAACGATGAAAACCGAATAAAAACCAAATAAGAAACCGAATAAAAACAAGGTTTTTTTTCAGAAATAAAAGAAACTGAAAAACCAGATAAAAAATGGAAAAGGAAAATAATATGACTTTGTTGCATTTTGTATAATGTATATACTTCATTTTAAAATCTGAAACTTTATTTATGCAATTTAATTTTAATCAGCAAATAATACGCCTTATTAGTGAACATTAAGTGGGCCTGACATTAATCCGTGCAGCGAGTACTTTATTTCTAAAACCTTTGGCTTAGTAATAAATTTAATAAGAAATTGAGAAATAAAAAATATGGAGTTTAAATTTTAAAACAGGAGTCCACGTATTCCACACTGACATAAACATAAACAATTAAAAATAAACTGTATAATAGAGTGTACTCAACTAAAACAAAACATGTACTTGCAATTTTTAATTTGTACTTGTCACCAAATGTCATCAGTTCTGGATGCCAGTGTTGGGTACAAGTAAATTATTTAAATACTAGCCCGCAATCGAATGTGTTGAAATGCGCTACATAAACGGAACACAATTGAACCACCATTTGAAACGGGCACGAATTGAAAGGCAAGGCTTATCGACGGGTGTATGTGTTGAAAACGGTAGAATTTGAAAATTTGCTTTTTTTAGGCCGCAATCGATTGTGTTGAAATGCGCTACATAAACGGGACACAATTATCAACGGGCGTAGGCCTATGTGTTGAAAACGGTAGAATTTGCAAATTTGCTTTTTTAGGCCGCAATCGAATGTGTTGAAATGCGCTACATAAACGGAACACAATTGTCAACGGGCGTATGTGTTGAAAACGGTAGAATTTGCAAAGTTGCTTTTTTGTTTAAAAGATTGCGCTTTTCCCCAAACATCATTCTGCAAACCCGGCCGTGTTGGAACTAAACGTTTTGGTGAAGTTTCGAAAGCAATCAATGAAGAAAGTTCGGAGATCTTTGAAGCCGTGCCAAACGCGGTTAGATTTTTATTTATATAGATTATAGATTGTCCACAGTTATTTGTCAAGTCAATTTCTCCCCATAGGATGTGATGTTATTTGCTCGTTTATATTGTTTATTTAGCATTGTCTTGATATTCTGCCTTTGTTTCTTTTCCTGCCAATCTTGCAAGTGTGTTGCATTGTTTGGCATTTGGCTAATTGGCTTTCTGTCTGTATGTCCAGCTTCTCTGCAGGTAATTTGAGTGTTAATGTTGCCTTTGCAGCAGACACAAAGTGTAAGATTTCGAAGATGCTGCTTGTGCTAGGCGAATGTTTTTGCATGGTCCTGGCTTATAGAGTTATAGACATTGATACTTGCATCGAACTTATATAGCTCATTACTCAAGGCAGGAGTTTTCTTATGTCAGTACCCAGCTGTGCTCACAAATCACTGCTCACCATCCAAACAATTATATGTACTTCTTGGTTAGAGAGGAGAGGAGGAGGAGGAGGAGGAGAGGAGGAGGAGGAGAGGAGGAGGAGGAGGAGGAGAGGAGGAGGAGGAGGAGGAGGAGGAAGAACAAGTCTTCTTCTTCTTCTGCCAAACTGGTTTATGAGGTGTTGATGACTTCATTAGCCTTAGTATACTATATGTGAGGAATGGGGGGGGAGCCTTTCTTCCCTCTGACCATCTTATCTGCAGGCAGTGGTGAGAATGTACAATCTGTACACTGATAGCCGTGTTTATTGTCTACCAGTTAGGCATATATAAATATAATGCAATTATGCATGTACAAAATTGTACACATTTCATTCCTGGTTGGAAAACAGACTGGCATCCTTGTTTTAAGTGTCCAGCGTTATAACTACGGTAGTAGACAATCCACTGTGCAACAATCGTGGCTTACTTAGGGTTTGATGCTTGTAGGGGAAGAGAAGCAGAGTCCTGAAGCTAGCTCTGTGGCTGCCCTGCCTATGGAGTGTTAACGGCTTTATGAAGAGCATTATCTTAGCCTCTGACATTATTAGGGTGCGGCTAGTGGCCAATATTTTTCCTTCACTCCGCCACTGGTTGCACTATGCTAGTGCCAGTCCCACGACTGGATAAAGGAGGAGGGCAATACTAATCATTTCTGTTATGACACCTTGTCCTTAAACAGTAACACGCAAGCAATAGTTTCCCTCAAGGTCTCCTCTTCTCCTCCTCCACAGTGTGTGGTCAGTGTACTCATTTATGGCTGAGATGACTGTGGCTCAGATGAAGCAGAAATATTTTTCAACCAAATTTCTGTCCTGTGTGCAGATTTCAACTCCCAATCTCTCATTTAACAGTTCAGCTTACCAACCACTATGCTATTTCTATAGGACGTTGCCAACTGTCTTTATTTGATACAGCAGTTTGGACATATTAAACATTGTAGGATCAGCAGCAGTATGTTGTTAGATTCAGAGAGAGGCAGTTTTAGGAAATTTATCTTGTAGTTATAAATACAGGTGATGATGTAAGGAGCATTGGGTCACAGTTTTTTCTCTCACAGTTTTTATCTCTTCTGCTAAGCCACAGTGCCACACCAAAAGTTTTGAGTGACTTTTTCTCTATCAACTCAGCACCCGATGTTGACTTTGCATTCTCTCCTGCATGCTCCTCTCTGGTTCCTATCTGTGGTCACGTGTTAAGTATGCCAAGGGCACATGTGTCTGATAACTGAGCATGTGTTGCTTTTATTAAGTTCCAGCGTTATCGCACATTTTCCACACATCAGCATCTGTTTCTAATGGCATTCTGTTGTTGAGTACTTTACAATAAGTACTTGAGAACTGAGGAATTTTCTCTGTTGAACATTCTGAGCGTGTATTATATACCGGTATGTTTGATCTCTGATGGAAAATACCTGTGTTATACACTGAAGTGTGGCAGGGCATGCTGATTTGTTAACCTTTTATATTCAAGATAAAAATGGCAGTTTAGCCTTGCCCAGCAAGGTTGCCATATAGATTTATGGTTGGGGTGTCCTAAGTATATTAAAACATGTCCCGGGTGCCCAAACCCATTCTTGTGGCTCTGGCCATCTATACCCTACTATAGCTGTCACTGCTTCATATGATAAATATACTCGTAAATTGTTGCATGCATGCTATTGTGCACTGCATGTATGATAGTATTATGTTGGTCATTCATTCATTCATTCATTCATTCATTCATTCATTCATTCATTCATTCAGAGCATTTATATAGCGCCTCTTCAAGAAACTACTCAGAGGCACTGCCAGCCCATACACATTCACTACTAAAGAAGATTTGTGGTATTAAAGACAAAATCCTGGTTGACCTTTTCTACATCTCAGTGTTATTTTTTAACTGATCTTCAGTCGTTGGATGAAATTAATGAAATTAATACTCCAATGCGATCAGATGCGTAAAGTTCTTGCACCTGAGAACATAAAAAAAGTCAGACTCAGCTACAGGTATAATAATGAATTCTTTGATCTATGCTTCTGTGTGGAAAAACTTCATTGCTACACCATGGCTGTTCCATTGCTAGTGAGTTTGCCATTGGTGCAGAAATAATACACCAGACTTGATGAATGGATCACACCTACATTCAGCAATATCACCAAGATAAATTATCCTGATTGCGTTTCCTGCCCGCCCCCTCAGCCTTGCCTGACTACCTCAGGACTAGGTACTAGTGGGTGTACACTGTACAGTAACTCCAGTTCTAGGTCAGCTACTCCTGCAGTGAGTGGCCAGAGGTATAAAAAGATTTTTGCGTTGTTGTCTCCGCCACTGCTAGTTCTTTGGCAGATCCAGTCCCAAGCATGGATAAAGGAGGAGGGTGACACTAATAATCTTTCATATGAAGCAGTGTCTTAAATAGCAACAAGAAATGTGTCATATTATGTCATCTGCTGATTCAAGTAACTTTTAGAAACAGCCATTATAAGGCCTAAAAAAATTTGTGTGTTTCCGGTAACAGAGCTAAAAAAAATTGGGTAGGTAGGTCGAAAAATATTTTTCTTTTGGTAAAATATTTTTATGCAGTGACTATCCGAAAAAGTATACCCCACTAGTCTTTTTTGCACAAAGGTACACGTTGCAACAAAGTACGTGTTCTAAGCAAGTATAAACTGCCTATTTCCCGACTGTCTGCACCTAAACTGCTCTAGAAAACAGTCCTATTAATTTCATTTTGTTGACGTCTTTTCTGTTATGTCAATACAAATGTAAAAAAAATATTTATAAAGAAAATTAAATTTTAAAAAAAAAATTTTTTTTGCCAAATTATTTGAGTTGCGGCAATAAAAGAGGGTCGGTCGGGTTACCGGAAACACAACATTTTTTAGGCCTAATGACGAAAAAAGTCTTCGTTGGTAGAAAAAAACGAGGACTTGAACAAGAAACCTAATCCATGTTTGATGGTTGGCTCCAAAGTGGAGTCCTTTTTGGATCGTGCCGAAAGATCACGACTGTTGACAACAGTCGCTGAACTATCATTCGAAACATGACAAACTTCTAGAGCACCGCTTGTAGGCCAAGCGCAGGGCACCGGCTTATTCACGAGCGCTGTTGTGTGCAGTGCAGTGCACCCAGAGCATTATTGTCTGATGATGTTAGTGTTGGGTGTGAGTGATCGATGTATAGATGAGTCTGCTGATAGACAATTAGTGATCTGAGTGGAGTTGTGCTGATCGTAGCTCATTGGATAGACGTCTTGCCTACAGACTGTGGACTAAGTCCATTGGGATAAGGGTAGCCACTGTTGAATGAGAATTTTCAAATGAGATCTATAAGCTGAGTGGTGGAAGTTAATAAGGTTGGGACTCTAGATTTCGAATGGCTCTTTTCCTGCCAACCTTGATTCAGTCGCCACGTTTATATTGCTAGCAAAGCCAGTGCTCAGTCGTTAGGCCAAAAAAATAATGTTGTGTTTCCGGTAACCCGACCGACTCACTTTTATTGCCGCGACTTGGAAAATTTTGTGGAAAAAAACTTGAATATACATCAACTTATCTATAGGGCTGAAAGTGAGCCGGGTCGGTCCGGGTCTGAGACCCGGCATCGATTTTCGAGACCTGCTGTTGCCGGGTCTCAGCCGGGTCGCAAAACAGGCCGTCAGATGCCAAAAATGTAGTTAAAAATGGTAGGATTTTCGGTAATTTTGGGCAAATGACTATAGAAAAACATCGTCAGAAAAATTTATGGGCCAAAGGCGTGATCGTCCGCCAAAGTGAGACCCGGCAACTTTTCCAAACCACTCAGCCATATGTAAAAAACCTTAGCTATGCATGGTAATATATGTAAGTTGTATAGTATTCAATATTGTTTCTAGTATGCTCTAGATACTGACTGAGCAGTTGTATCATAAGCAATCTAGTATTTATAAGATTTCCAATTATATAATGCCAGTATACACTATACACTGTATAGTGTATAGCTCCATTTATATAACAGTGTGAAGGTGATCAGTTAAGTTTGTTTCTATGTGCACTTGTTATAGCGCCCCTTCAAGCTCTTTCCACTCAGAGGCGCTCCTGAATGCAGAGACACTGCATCGGAGTTTCACGCCGAAGCGTTGAGCAATTGTGAGTGAAGCACTTGCCCAAGGTGGATTCTAACCTCGAACCTTCCGGCTCCAAGGCAACGACGCCACCACTACACCACCGCGCCCCACAAAACGGCTACAACGCATAAATGTCACGTAATATGTTTGACTGATTGACACATTTGTTTTTCCATGCACCATGATTTGCTTGGCTGATTTGCTGTATTTTGATCTCTGGTGGATTGAGTGTTGAAAATCAACATCGACAGTGCATAGATGCCAGAGAGAAGACATGTCTGTTGTTTAGTGCATGGATGCCATATAGACATCATGTGTGTGATTTACTGACCCACCTGTTAACATCATCTCTTAACAGCTCTCTTCTGCTTCTGCTGCGTGTGGCCGACATACCTGGAATACCTCAGTGTCAGTGTTGTTGAAAGTACCGGGCAAAAGTACTTAAGTAAAAGTAAAAGTAACATGGATTTTAATTACTTAAGTAAAAGTAAAAGTACTCATCACAAATTTTACTTAAGTAAAAGTAAAAAGTAGCCCCTTTAAATAATACTTTTAAAGTAAAAAGTGAAAGTACCGAGTCTTTATATAAGCTTAACTCAATCGATTATTAACCTTCAAAAATACTAAATTCTCTAAATGGTTATTGTTGAGTCTACAGTGCACGCTTCCGATTCATTTTGTTAGCACAATGCACAGCTGAAGAGTCGTTCTGCTGCAGAAATGGCAGTGCATCCAGAGTGCACCACCCATCGAAAATCTATTTTTAGGCATGCGAATTTGAATAAGCTGTCTTAGCTTAGCGAATAGAAATGTTAATTAGCGCTTTGAAGTAACGAACATTGTAAGGAGTGTCGCATAAATTGTAACGAAGTAAAAGTACTGAAATATGGGTAAAATTTTACTTCGTTGAAAGTAAAAGTATTTCAATTTTTCGATACTTCATTACATGTGAAAGTACTCAAATTTTTACTTAAGTACAGTAACGCGTTACTTTTACTTCGTTACTGTACAACACTGCAGTGCTCATTGTATGTATTACATGTATTTTGATTCTGCAGAAAACTTTGTAGGGCACAGTGGTGTAGGGGTATGTTCGGTGCCTTGGAGCCAGAAGGCTGCGGGTTCAAATCCACCTCAAACCGCTGTGTGGGGACTCTGAGCAAGTCTTTCACTAGCAATTTCTCATGCACTTTGGCATTCAGTGTCCGCGCTGTAGTCGGGAGTGCCTCTCAGCAGAAATCTTGAAGGGACGCTATAAACAAGTGCTCATACATAGTATGTACGTACGTACGTATGTACTACATACGTACATACTGAATTTAATCATGCAATGCAAATTTACTAAAATTCCAGCCAGGGTCTTTTGATTATAAGAGGTTGTGTTTACAGAGCATTATTGGCTTGAGAACATTAAAGAAGAGTTGTTCCTTAAGCTAACAACTACCCCGGGGAACCAGCCATGGGTATGAAGTATTAGCGACCTGATTTTCTTAACCTTGGCATATAAGGGTGTGTGGTCGCCAGTCCTCTCCCTCACCGTCTCATCATCCCATGGACAGTGTACTTGTTACACCTGAGTTTACAGGTGAAGCATGCAGTCCAGTATGCTAGATGCAATACTGTTGAGTACCCTTAACCCCCCCCCCCCCCCATTTAAAAACATTAATCCACCCATAGATACTTGGTATGGCTTTAAGATGTGTGAAAAAATTTTCCATTACAGGTATATTATCCGTTTCCGTCGATCCAGCCAATGTTTCGGCCGTGGAGGGAGAGTCCGTTCGGTTCCAGTGTCTCGTCACTGGCACCACAGCATTGTCTGCGATTGAATGGGAGAACAATGGACAGTCGATCTCAAATGATGACGGCGCTCATCGGTACGTGTCTGCTTTCACATAATTATAGTATACACATGTAAAATGAGAAATTGGATCCCATGTCCCACTCTATATCTGGATCCAATCCAGTTTCAGTTTAGTACAATCTGATTTCAATCAAGTACCATTCGGTTGAAATACAGTACAATCCGGTTTCAATCTAGTACAATCCGGTTTAAGTACAGTACAATCTGGTTTCAATCTAGTACAATCTGGTTTCAATCTAGTACAATCTGGTTTCAATCTAGTACAATCCGGTTTAAATACAGTACAATCCGGTTTAAATACAGTACAATACAGTACAATTGTACTTTACAGTACAATATGGTTTCAATCAAGTACAATCCGGTTTAAATACAGTACAATCTGGTTTCAATCCAGTACAATCGAGTTTAAGTACAGTACAATCCGGTTTAAATACAGTACAATCTGGTTTCAATCCAGTACAATCCAGTTTAAGTACAGTACAATCCGGTTTAAATACAGTACAATCCGGTTTCAATCCATTACAATCCAGTTTCATGTGCAATTAAACCATTTTTACAACAATTTTGAGCTTGTATCGCCCACATCCCGAAATGTGTTACCTTGGTAACCAAAAACTGCATCATCATCATCATCATCAGTCGCTGTCAGCATGTTTTGTCTGTCGTCGTGTCTACTTCATTAACTTGCATTGCGTTTCTGCAGCATCCAATTTCCTCTCTGTTTTATTTTTTCTTCTCATCACATCGCTACCACAACTCTCTCGAAGCATCTTAATCAAGCTGGCATCCAAGTTTCTTGCAACTCACACTGGTTCCGATAGACAGACACGCAACGACAATTTCTGTCGTCTGTATGGAACAGTCGTGTGGTACGATAGGCGTACAAAGCGGGGGTCCAGAGGGGGAAAATGCTCCCCAAATTTCGGGCAAGTCTGTTTGTTCGGGCAAGCAGACCCGTGAAAATATGAAAAAAATAGTATTTTTCACAGCATTTCAACCTGATGACTAAAAAAAGGTCGTCAACTTTTTTTGTCTGGGAAAATCCCACCAAGATTTTTTCCGGGCAAAAGTCAAATCTTTACCCCCCCCCCCCCCCCACTGCTGAAATCTCCCGTACGCCTATGTGTGGTACCATACGAAATGGTAATTCCGAGCGTTTGGTCAGATACTCGTATTAATACGGTTCTCTGTGCATGGTATACTTAGTAAACTCCACCACTGGATGCTCTCTACCAGCACCAGTCCCAAGCCTGGATAAAGGAGGAGGGCGACACTAATCATCTCGATAACATGGCAGTATCGTTAAATGTGTAACAAGCATAGTACTTAGTATGGGTTCCCTGTGCCAATGTTATCACGTTATCATGCAGTGCCAATGTTGCATTGTTGCCCCATTTTATGGTATTAAGAACTTTGGCAGGTCATAAGGCAGGTCATGAGCAAAATACGCGGTATGCCTATTGGCCGTGAAATATGGTAGCGTCGTCACTGAAAGTTATGTATAACGGAAAAGTTAGGAAGAAATACTGGTGATAAATATGCATAGATGCATTATGCATGTGCACTTATTTGTCAGATGCAAATAAAGGCTACTTACTTGCTTATTTACTTACTTGATTGCCTACTTACTTACTTAAGAGAATTTTGATTGATAAAAAAAGGTTAGAAAGGAAGTAAAGTTGTTAGGAATTTAAGTTACGACAGAAATGATGAGTGAAGATTCAATAAATATTACAAGCAAATTTCTGAAGTAATTACATTTAAATTTATAGCTTGCTTGTGGATGAAAATTTCTATTTACGGTTGTTAGTCGATTCTTATCCTTGAGTGTAAGCCAAGGCAAGTAATCCAAAGTTCAGTCATAAGTACTTCGGCCAGATGCAAAAGTTCATCAAGCGATTTCAAATAGGTCAGGTTTGTTTATGCATTCCGTATGTAGGTCAACTCTAACGTCTCTGCCTTTGTGACCTTAACCAGAGCAGCAATGCAAGTTGATGTTGTTGCCTGATTTATGATGTATTTTGTTTGCATTGCTTTTTGCTGGTTGGCTTTATAATGGACACCAGCTGACTAATTCACATCGTAAAATTATAAAATGTAAATGACACAAGATTTCTTGTGTGTATATATATATATATATATATAAATTATATATATATATATAATGTGGGTGTATATAAAATTATATATATATATATATATATATCACATGATCCCATGCTTCTTTAATGGTAAGATCATTCATCACTTTTGACTGTTTGAGTGGGTGTTACCCTATTTAGATGCCACCCATGTGCCCAAACCTGGGTCAATGAGGAGGCTTTATGCTCAATAGCCAAGGGATGAGCTGTTAGTTATGCAGATCATTGACAGGGTGTTGTAGGGATAAGTTCGTTGCCTTGGAGCCGGAAGGTTGCGGGTTCGAATCCACCTCTAGCCACTTTAACGCTGTGGCCTCGCAGTTCTTTTGTTGCAGTGTGATAATAGTAACAGTGATAATGATAATAATAATAACAATAATAATAACAATAATAATAATAGTAATAATAGGGTTTCATTACTGTTGCAGTTGTTTTCAAATGTTAACGATATTGCATTTGTTGTGTTTTCACTGTTTTCTTTTGTTCAGGGTGACCGTTCTTGAACACCTAGGGGTTTTGCAGATTGTGAATGTGACAATGAAGGACGAGGGACAATACAGATGCATTGTTGCGAATCAGACCAGCTCCACAGGCACCCTGAGGGTGACACCGGCAACTGGTAAGGTCATGAGAAAGAAAATAACTTTCTTATATATACACAGTGCTTAAAGTGTGGAAAAATAAGCGCCTGGACGCTTCTTACCTTTCAAAAGAAGTGCCATGGAGGATGCTCCTTACCTTTCCAGACTTTGCTGGTCAATAAGTGGCAGAACGGTGTTCAGATTTTAAAATAAGTGCATGGACGCCGTCCATGGCAGTCCTGCCACACTAAGCCCTGTATATACATGTACATGCGTGTGCATACATGTGTGAGTGTGTGTGTGTGCGTGTGTATGTGCTTGTGTGCATACGTGTGTGTGTGTGGGTGTGTGTGTGTGAGAACTGGATATATTATGTCTTGTACTTATTTTCTTCTCCAACCAGTGATTCCGCCTGCCCCACTGATGGATAATTTTCCGGCTGTTAAGCGCTGACGCAATGACAGGTTGCTATTTTAGGATTGCGCTTTAATATTACTGTGGATTACAGCAAAGTTACTTGTTATTGCGACCTTGCGTGTCGGCCTGTGCGCTGGTATTTGACCAACTGCGAACTGAGACTTTTTACGCTGTAAGGAGAAAAATGGAGTCTGCTATCTCAGATTCTCTCTGACATCCATCTGCGTTCAATTGCTCTGCTAGGCTTTGAATTGACCTTGCTCTCTGAGACATTTAAGCTCGTCGCCTCCTCCATCTTGGCATCAGCCTCTTTTGTCTGTGGTCTACAGTTAGGCGTATTTTATCTGGGTGTCATGTATGTGTATACGTGTTTGCACTTGTGTACGTATGTAAATATGTATTGTATATACTATGTATGTATGATATTGTATGTGTGTATGCATGCATGCATGCATGTATGTATGTATGTATGTGTGCGTGCATGCATGCATGTATGTATGTATGTATGTATGTATGTATGTATGTATGTATGTATGTATGTGTGTGTGTATGTATGCATGCATACATGCATGTATATGTGTATGTATGTGCGTGTATGTGTGTATGTATGTATGTATGTTTCGGTGTGTAAAAACTGTGTATGTATGTGCGTATGTATGTGTGTGTATGTATGAATGTAAACATATATGTATGTGTGTGTATGTAGCTATATGTCTGTATGAATATATGTATGTTTGTATGTGCAATTGTACATTGGATAGTGTATACATGTGTAAAAAATTGTGTATTGTGTATCGTATGTGTGTATGTGTGCGTATGAATGTTTATTGTATACCTATGTATATATCTATCTGAGCTTATGTAAAGCACATTTAAGCATATGTCAGAGTTCTGTGAACATGGGTGTCTACAGTGTAAGAAATTTAAATAGCATCCACCATGTTACACCACTGTTGCAGCCACAGTTGTTGGGCTTTATTGCTATTCCTTTGTTGTGTTTTGCTGAACATTGCAAGTTTCATTAGAAGCAAATGACTCTGGCGACTTGTAGATGTCGGTGGTCTATTTTTCCGGTCTTTTTTCTCCGTCTAAAAACATCATCTGAGGGGATTTGATGCTGTGCTTCAAAGCCCCTCAAGAGACACGGTATACGTTAATCGGGCCAATTTGCTATCCGCAGTTTTTCCTTTATCTTTTAACTCCATTATGGTGTTGCGTGCGGCTTCTGATTCTCCTTTTCTCGAGTTAAAAGGTTTCAGCTGGAGATGGTGGTTGCCCCCGCTTCTGCAGCCTTTTCTTTTGTGTGGGCTGCCGCTGTGCTGAGATGAGGTGTGGTATTAAACGCTATTGGATGTGACAGTAGACTCCAATGTGGACTCAGCTCTGCCTGGTACTAAGACACATTCTGTGTGTGTGTAACACTGTGTGTTTGTGTTTGCATGTTTGTGTGTATCGTAGTTGGACAACAGTTTTGGAGCTAAATTCAGGTTGAGAATTGCCAGGGGGTTTTTCAACCCAACCCCCAGTCTTTCTTAGAGTCCAAATGCTGCCCCATAGTGAAGTCTGTTTTTCACACACAATTCCAAGTGGATCATAGTCCAACCCACCTAGTTATTTTTCCACAATTCTCACACTGGCTAAATTAACCCATTTATACTGGTTCATCAGAGGGAGGGGTGTTAACTTCTATGACAGTTGTTACCACATAGGTTGCTTCTAACCCTTTTGCCCAATTAGATGCCAGGATAATTGTGTGTGTGTATTTTACTTATTCTTTCATTCATTCGTGTCATGAATTTATATAGCGCCCTTCCAAGAAGTCCACATGGAGGCGGTTCCCAGTCCAACCACTTTGGCGATACAAATGGGTTTTCAGGAGCCTGTAAAACACCGATTAATAGGTTTTAAATTAATTAATTGATTCATTAATCTTCTCAGTCTGCATACATATCCTGGGGACTTCTTCTGGTATAGCAAGCATTTCTCCAAATACAATAGGAGACTATTAATTTTGTGGATACAGCCTGCCTGGTTGTTTGGGTTTTATTCTGCCAGTTGAATTGTCTATTAAACCCGTTAAACAGGTTTTTAAATAAAAAAATTTGAGCTACAAATGATTGGATGTCAGTCGCTAGGTCATTGTTCTATCAATGGAACAAACATATTTTAAACTTTGCTATTTTGGCAGATGGTAGGTCTACTTGGTTTTATGAGAAAGTTGGCCAACATGTTGTGCCATATATTGCCATGCGTTCATCCACCGTATACCATTTCCGGTATTTGTTGTCTGTATCATTACAAGCTGTTGTCATCACTCCAGTTTGAACTTAATATGACCCATGTTTTGATGCACTTCTGTTCTGTTCACTGTCACCTATCAGAGTGTTGTTATCTGCTGTAATCTCCACTTCATGATATCTTTGTCTAAAATCATCCGCTTTATTTCAACATCTCTCTGATCATGCTTATTCCTGATATCTTATCTGTGGCAGCCATACATGTCTAAAAAGCCTGCTTCCACTCTTTCACTGATCATGGGTTTTTATTGCAAGTGATTATCAACTGTAGATTTGATTAATTATCAACTGTAGATTTGATTATCGAATTATCAACGATCAGTCGGTGAATTCTTCCCCCAATTCTAAGTATTTCGTTTTTTTAGTTTTGCAATGCATCCAGCAAAACTCTTTTCATTCTGCACCATATATCCTGGGCACTTCTTCTGGTGTTGAGTCTTTTCCTCATTGCATCTATTTGAATTTTTTTAGTCATAGATGTCTTTGAATTATCACCATCACATAATTTGTGTCATGAATCCATGTGTATGTATGTGCACTTGTTTGTTTGTATGTGCACTTGTTTGTTTGTATGTGCACCTGTTATAGCGCCCCTTCAAGATATCTCTCTCTACTCAGAGGCGCTCCCGAATGCAGAGCGGACACTGCATCGGAGTTTCACGCCGAAGCGCTGAGCAATTGTGAGTGAAGGACTTGCCCAAGGTCCTTATGCGGCGAGGTGGATTCGAACCTTGAACCTTCCGGCTCCAAGGCAACGACGCCACCACTGCACCACCACACCCTTTCATGAATACTACTCAGAAGCGCTCCCGACTACAGCGCGGACACTGAATCGGAGGCGGCTTGAAGTGAAAGTACAGATTTATTGACGACAAACCATTTATGAGATTACTGGTTTGCTTTAACAGGTGGCCACCAGGTGGCAGTAGTTCTGCTCGGTAAACCAAAGGACCAGGATGTCGTTCAGCTGCAGACCTTGGTCCTCGAGTGTTTCCTCAACGGTCTTCCAGTGCCGACTGTTACGTGGACGAAGCAAGGTATCATACAGCATGTGTGTGTCATAGTATAACGTTTAGAATATATTATGATTATATATACAAATATAATAATAATATATGTATGTATGGTTGTATATTAATTAGGGTCGTCCCTAACATGCACTTCGTATTTGCTTGTTGGCCAATTATTTGGCCAAATAGCTATTCGGTATTCGGTCGATTATCGTAGTAGTGGTCACACCGAATACAAATAGTGGTCACGTGACATCTGTTCCTGCATATCCAGCAGCTATAGCGAGTGGACTGAAGTAACTCTCTCATTAACATAATATATGCTGTGGATCAGCCGGGTCTTGCCTACTGTGTGGACCAAGGCCGTAACCAGGATTTGATTTGGAGGGGGGGCGGTGTTTCCAGGAAAACATACCATTTTTCCTGCCAAAAAAGTTGATGACCTTTTTTTTAGTCATTTATTAAAATTTCTAGGAAAAACAGATCATTTTCTCTGTCAAAAAGTTTAGGACCTTTTTTTAAGGTTTCAAGCTTTTTTCATTGTGTGCTAGTGAATGCATTCTATTATTTTTTACATTTTTCTTTTTGGGAGGTGTTTTCATGGTTTTATTTCATGGTTTTTACATCATGTGCTAGTAAATGCGTTATATTATTTTTTACATTTTCCATTTTGGGAGTGTTCAAACACCCAAAACACTCCCTTAGCTACGGCCGTGGCGTGGACCACGGTATCACAGTGTCAGTTGTCTCATTCTTTGTGTACAGTGACTGAATATTGTCTGAAGACCTATTTTTATGGTATTTTTTATTCGGCCAAATAGTTTGTCCAATTTATTCAGCTGAATGGTGATAATCACCTATTAGGTTCAGCTCTAATTAATATATATATATATATATGATATATATATATATAAATTGTATTGATGTAATACTATGTATATTAGTCTTAGTCTGTTGGTGTTATTGAGACAAGTTTTCTTGTCTTGCGTCAAGAGAGTCATGTGATCATGATAATGGTCGACTGCTGCAGCTGCTGTGAAGTCTGAATGTTGTTTGTACTTTGGCTTCCGCGTTGTTGCTCTTTCCTTGCAACTGTTGTTAAGCTTTATGGTGCAACAGCAGCAGCAGCTTTCAGCGTGTCCTCCGCCTTTTTCACAGGCTGTTAAAACCCGTTAGTTAGATGGATGGTTATTGCTTAAGATCTAGATCCCAAGACAGTGCTTTACTACAAGCGGACAAGACCATTAGAAAAGTTCTATAGTCAGAATGCTGTACACGTACTGACTAACTGGACTTTTGTTTGTGGTATAGTATAATCAGCGCTTAAAGTGTAGGCTAAAAAAGAAGTGCCTGGACGCTCCTTAAGTAACCTTCCAGTGTCTGATGGCGAAATAAGTGGCAGGACGGTATTCAGATTTTAAAATGAGTGCATGGACGCCATCCATGACCGTCCAGCCACACTTTAAGCCCGGTGACTTGAGGTGGATTCGAACCTGCAACCCTTCAGCTGTAAGGCGACGAACATACCCACTACACCACCGCGCCCCACAAATTATGAAACCATCAGCAGCGACTGACCATTGGAGAACCACCCTCCCCTCTTATTTATGTAATCCTAAGTTGAATACTTGAACCGCTGATAGCTTTTGGAAGAAATCATGGTAATAGTAATTAATAAAAATTAATAGTAGTAATTGATTGGGATAAGTTATTATTATTATTATTATTATTATTATTATTATTATTATTATTATTATTATTATTATTATTTATTATTATTATGGATTATATTATTGTTACTCTTATTATTATCCTTTATTATGGCTAGTTTTCCGACATTATTTATTGTCAGGGCCCATCCATATATTACTACACAATGAGGGAATGAGGTGATCGAATTTTCATGATATTACATACAGGACAGGTGCATATGGCAATGGAGGGGGGGGGTCTCGACAGAATGTGCACATGCACAAAATAAATATCTAATTATGGCATCGACGTCATTAGCCTATTTATAGCTCTCTATTAACCTATAGTTAGTTGTCTGAGGCATTTTATTGCAGTCTATAAAAGACAGGCCAGCTGATGGAAATCGATTTTTTTCCCCAGTGCAGCTGAAGCCTGGATTTTCGATTTTTTATTGTAATTACATTCTGTTCAGGTTGTTCACATCTAAAGTTGTTATGGAATATTAAAACTAGAACTAAGAACAAAGTCACTGACTGTATTTGGCGTTATCAATTTTATATAGGCCTAGTATGAAACTTTAAAAAATATGAATATTGGTGTTGTTTTTTTATTTGTTTATGTACAACAGTGAACAGATTTTAGCTAGTATATTATGTGATGTTTAAAAAACTAAATAAATACCTGCAGTTATATAGTGACTTTAGCTAATTAACATTTGTAAATGGTTTAGAGGAATTTAGTTGTACGTACACATGGGTAGAGGTTCGCCAAATGTATGAGTGCAATGGGGAGGGGTATGAAGAGAGCTTGAAGGGCTCTATGCGAGAAATAAATTTTGTTTAAATTTAAAAAAAATAAAACAAAATTATACATTTTGAATTTGTTTTAATAGTTGCTCTTTCTGAACTGAGCATTCAGATTCTGAGCAGTTTGTGAGCTTTTCTCTGACGGCAAACAGAGCAAAAGACATTTTCTAGTTTATATTTCTATTGTGTGGAGTGTACCTCTGGTCTGGGAATTGACTACGAATACTATAGCTTTTTGTAATTTATGCCATTGTTGTGAATTTTCACTCGTTCTGTGTTTTTATTATCTGGGTTACATTAGTTTTGTTGTAGCAAATTATGAGAGTTGTGCTTCTATGTCTGATCATGAAAGAATTAGACAAATGTGTGTCTGGTGTGCATCCTGTTCTCCTCTGTAGGTCCTTAGAGGCCACCAGCAAAGGGACATGGAGGTAGAAAGGCCGTATGTATACATAATATTATGTACACCCATTAAAACTGTCAGAGACAGAACACTATGGAGAGACTTCATAAGGGCCTCATCGTCAGGAAACTGATGGAAGAGCAGAAAGAAGAAGACACTCATTAAATATGACTTTTTAGTCCTCAGCAATGTCTGTTATAGTGTTATATTGAATATTTTGTAATTAATGCACTTAATCCAGCCCTTGCCATAATATTTTATGATCTTCACTTGATACATTTATAATCACTCGATTTCCATGTAATTGTAGTTGTAATTGTAATTGAAAATTTACAATTACAATATTACAATGCAAGATGTTCGTACATGATGTCCGTTTGTTTGTATTTTATTTTCAGCTGATTAGTGCATTATTTATAATTATGTGCAGAATTATTATGTTTAGACCTCTATTGTGTGTCGCAGGTAGACTTTGGAGTGATTACTTACTGTTGGGGTGCTCTGTAGTGTAGCATGCTGGATCAGGAGGTCGGGGTTGTCCTGCTCACATTGTCTTTCAGTGGGACAAGGGAGAGCGCTGGTCACCCGTCGTCGTCGTATGCCAAGGCTAAGAAATTGAAGTCGCTAATACTTTATACCAATGGCTGTCCAGTGTCCACTGTGTCCAGCTCTAGCTTAAGACTGCTCTTCGTATTCTTTGCATAATTATACCCTTGCCCTGGATTTTGTGCTTTTTGGAAAGTTTTTAGACAGTCACCATAGCAGTTCGTTAGCGATTGAGGCGAAGATGCTGACATTTGAGTCGACCGACCTGTTTCTTTTGAAGCGTGATTTAAGCGTGGCAGAGGAAATATTCATGTGTCTGTGTGACCGGGATATTTGGGAATTTATAGGACACGTGGAACAATTACGGGTTTATGTTTGACTCGCCTGCATGGTGATATTTAACTGCGTCCCTCAATAGGGTGAACTGGATAAGTATGTCAGTGGGTCTCGGGCCAATTTAACTATCCGTAAGTTGGTATGATGTGGCACCCATTCGGTTGCATACTGTCTCTTGCCCTGGATTTTGTGCTTTTTAAAAATTACCAGACCTGTGTGAGAACATACGAATGCCTTAATGATTATAATAATGATAATGATTAATAATAACAAATAATAATGATTAATGATTAATAATAATGATAATGATAATAATAATAACAGTAATAATATATAATTATTGTTACTATTATAATTATTTCAATGATTTGATTATGATGATAATAATAATACTGATAATGATGAAAAGAATAATAATAATAATAATAATAATAATATTAATAAGGGTCTGAGGGATTTTCCTACCTCAATTTTTTTTTATTAATTTATAAATAATTTTTAGTGAGTAAATTATTGTTAATTAATCAATAATAATAATAATGAATAGTAATATTGATAATAATTATTAATATTGATTAATGTGTTAATGTTGATAATAAGGTCATGAGCATGGGCTAAAAATTTATTTTAAAAATTATTATTAATTAATTAAAAATAGTTATAATTGATAATTATAATAACTAATACTAGTTAGTAATAATTAATGATGACAGCAACAACAATGCTGATAGTGTAGGCTATACATTTACGTTCAAACGTCTAGGTATGATGGTTTCGTTGGCGTTTCATTCTGATTGTACTGGAACCCTTGTATTGAGTGGAAGAAGTTGAAAGTGAAATTTAATTTGTTACACAGCTCTATTCCGGATTTCCGTCTGGTATCTGTGCAACAGTTCAGAGATTTATGTTGTGAGCAGCTGTCGGATATGATATATGATACATATGTGAAATGCCAGGTGCAGATACATCATCGTTGTCGTGAGGTGTGTTTGGAGTGTGCAGTGCATTTTTTTGGTCTTATGTTGAGAAATTGCTCCTGTCTGCTGTCAATGTTCGGATGATTCATGTTTTTGTTGTTTACTGTGACTTAATCCTTTGTCTCTTCTTTTGTTTTGAGCGAGACAATCGTTTTAGCAGGAAACCGAGCTGTGCATTGTTACCCTTTGTTTTGAACAGAGATCTTTTCTCAGATCTGCATCTTTTTGCTGCAATTTTTATGTTTGTTTGTTCATTTTTTTCTGTCTGTTTCTTTTCTGTCCCCGTACATGATTGATTGTTCCGAATCTGTTTGCACGTGTACTTCATAATGTTATACATGTATGACACTGTATGTAGGCAGGGCTTAAAGTGTGGTAGGACGGTCATGGACGGCGTGCATGCGCTTATTTTAAAATCTGAACGCCGTTCTGCTACTTATTGCCCAGCACAGCCTGGAAAGGTAAGGGGCGTCCTGGCACTTATTTTTCAGCACTTTGAGCACTGTATGTAGGGAAAAATATATATATATTTAAATATATGCATTATACACACATATATTATATACATATACATAATTATATATCTATTATCTATATATATTATATATATAAGAATATATAATTATATATAGATAATATACACTGTGTCCCAATAAATCGGGACCCTTTTTATAATGTTAATAAAACTGGCAAATATTCATCGATTTTCAAAATTTCAAAACTGTTTTTATCCTGAGATAATTATCTACAAATTGGTAATTTATGAACGGCCATCACTAAAAAATTACGTCATAATGACGTTGTTAATTTACATATCGAAACCAAATATCAACAAAAATCGTTGTGTTCGGTACTTAACATTTGAATTCTCTTATGCAAATGACGTAATTGTGACGTCAATATTCATGCCAGAAACTTCATATTTGAACCAGTGGAAGATAATTATCTCAGGATAAAAACAGTTTTGAAATTTTGAAAATCGATTAAGATTTGCCTGTTTTATTTACATTATAAAAGGGGTCCCGATTTATTGGGACACAGTGTATATGTTCATTGACTTTTATGCCCAGGGGTGTAAAAGCCAATGAACCTGCCTTCAGGCAGAGAACTATCATCATCATCAATATATGTATATATATAAGTATCATATGCATATCAGAGAAGTCAAGAATATATATATATTATATATAGGAATATATATTATATATAGATAATATATTGCATTTTTGTGCAACACATTGTTAGGTAATGGACAAATTGTGTTTTAAAAAAAACCATGCAGTTCAACTACCTCTCGCTGAGTCGTGTGTATTGCAACAGATGAGAAAAGGATGTATGTTTTTTATCGCAACGCCTTTTCTCACATGATGCTGGGCTTAATCTTCATCTATTATGTCATTCACTTGAGGCCGACACTTTTCCTATTTGATTTCGCCCACGCGATTCATAAATTAGCCTGATACTATACTGTACTACTTTTGTATTTTTAATGTGCCTCTCACAGTCACAGTACAATCTAATGAGAGGCACTCCCAGTATGAAGATCCCTCTGGAAAACAAAAAGTTTTAAGGAACGTGCAGAAACAGTAACGCATCCATATAAGATCTGAGTATGAGTGATAGTAGGGAGGTCATTCCACAGCAAAAGGCCGACAGAAGCAAAGGCAAGATGCTGGGCTGTAGCAGTCCGAGACCGTTATTAGTATCTGATTAATAATATTGTTGATAATAATGAAAGTAATATTGATTGATTGATTTATTTATTCATTTTTTCATTCAAGGGACTTATATAATGCCCCATCAAGAAACTACTAAATTGCACTCCCAGCCCAGCCGCGGCTAAGGAAAAAAGTGATAGTAATAATAATTTATAATAATAATATTAATAACAACAATAATGGTAATAGCAGTACTGTAGTAGTAGTAGCAGCATCAGCAGCAGCTGCAGTAGTATAATAATGATAATTATGATATTTGATAACTCAATCATAATTGTAATCAAGTTTTATGTAGCACCACTCCAGGTAAGAGGTGCACCCATGGGCCAGTGTCTTTTTAATAGTATAAACAGACAGATAGACACACCAGTATCCAAACATACATACACATACACAGACATACACAGACACATTGTTTGCATGCAGTGCATGTTTCTTGTAGGTTTATTTTGAGACAGAGATAATAAGACAAAGAAAATTGTTCGCAAAAAACTGCAAAAGAGAAAAAGTATGATGAGATTTTTATTTCATTTTTATCTCTGTTATTATTGTCTCTCGCTTAAGTGAAACGAATGGTTGCGTTGAAGTAAATAGGCAAGAGAGGAAGATGAAGTTTGGAGTGGTGCCAGTAATTTTGTTGTTACATGTTGTTGATGTGTTGATATGTAGGAAGCGCGCTGCAGCTGCAGAGGGAGAACGTCCATCAGTTTGGGAGCGGCAATCTGATGATAACCGAAGTTGATGAGGCGGACGCTGGCATCTACACGTGCTCGTGGATGATGCGGAGGAGCAGTACGAGTCGAACAGGTGATGATGATGATGGTGACCAGACGAGCAGCAGCGCTCAGGCGAATATCACTGTGTCGGGTAAGTGATGATGATGCTGCTGAAGCAGGGTCTGCATCTTTTCATAACGATCTATTCTTTTGTTTGTATTAGAGCTTGAAGTATGTATGTTGACCTGTAACCAGGGCTTAAAGTGTGGCAGGACGGTCATGGAAGGCGTCCTGGCACTTATTTTCAAATCTCTATGCCGACCTGCCACTTCTTTGGCCAGCACACCTGAAAATGTAAGATGCGTCCTGGCACTTATTTTTTTCTACACTTTTAACACTGCCAGTAATTCTAAGTCTAAAAGTCTGTTTCTATTGGTCTATTTACTTTATTTGCCTGTTAATAAAATGCACTGCCTCCTCCTTTTTGTCCATTCATGCGTCTTTGTTATGCCATCCCTTCTTTCACCCTGTGTCTGTCTTTTTGTCTGTGTATCAGTTTGTCTGCTTGTGTGTCTGTTTGTGTCTATTTGTCTGCTTATGTATGCATGACTAACTGTGTCTGTTTGTCTGTCTGTGTGTCATATTGTGTCTATTTGTCCCTTTGTGTGTGTGCCTGTCTGTTTGTGTCTGCTTATGTGTGGATGCCTAGTTGCCTACCTGTGTCTGTTTGTCTTTCTGTGTGTGTGCCACTGTGCCTGCTTGTGTCTGTTTGTTTCTCTCTCTGTACGTCTATCTGTTTGTCTGCCTATCAGTCTGTGTGTCTTCTGCGTCCTTGTTTGTCCGTGCGTGCGTGTGTCCATCTGTTTCTCTGTGGATGATGATGATGATTGATGATGATGATGATGATGATGATGATGATGATGATGATGATGATGATGACGAAGACGACGACGACGACGATGATGGAGTGTTCAACGCCTACCGACATCTTTTTCACTGACTTCTACTTGCAGTTCCTCCTCAGCTTATTCAGTTGGAGTCCATAAATCCGTACACGTTGAAGCGCCGAGAGCAGATCGTCCGGCTGTCGTGCCACTTCTACGGCTGGCCGGTTCCTCACGTCACGTGGCTAAAGGACGGTCAACGGCTCGAGCAGACGAGTCGTGTCAAGATGGATGATTTGGGCGAACTGTCGATCTCCCCGACCCGTGCTTCGGATGTCGGAATGTACCAATGCCGGGCGGAGAACCGGGTCGGAACAGATCAGGCGTCTACGCTGTTGGAGTTTGAATCCACCGGTTGGTTGGTTTGGTGGCTTCATAGGCGTACGAGGCGGGGTCCAGAAGAGGCAAATGCCCCCCAAAATTTCGGGCAAGTCTGTTTTTTCGGGCAAGCAGACCCTGGAAAAGACGAAAAAAGTTGTATTTTTCATGACGTATTTAAACTTTTTGTCTGGGAAAATTACTATTTCCCACCACGAGATTTATTTTCCGAGCAGAAGTAAAATCTTTGATCCCCCACTGCTGAAATCTCCCGCTCGCCTTTGGGTTGCGTTATTTGATTTTTGTGGCTGTCCGGATTAAATTGTGTTTAATAATGTCAGTGATTAATGGGACCGGTACTTTACTGCTGCTTGTTATGAAAATAATTGAATTACGATACATTAGTAGTTACAGTGATTGTGATTACGATATTAATGAGAATGGTAGTGAAAATGTTTTATTCATGATCATCATCATCACCTTCGTCATCTTCATCATCATCATCATCATCATCATCATCGTCGTCGTTATTATCATCATCATCTTCATCACCATCATCATCATCACCATCATCATCATCATAGGCGTACGAGGCGGGGGTGCAGGGGGGCAATTGCCCCCCCCAAATTCGGGCAAGTTTGGTGGTTTTTTCGGGCAAAAAGTCGCGGACGACTAAAAAAAATATAAAAAAAAGGTCGTCAAGTTTCGAAGTTTCGGGCAAGTCTAATTTTTCGGGCAAAAAAGTCGCGGACGACTAAAAAAAAAAAAAAAGGTCGTCAAGTTTCGGGCAAAGCTTTTCGGGCAAAAAAGTCGCGAACGACTAAAAAAAAAAAAAAAAAAAGGTCGTCAAGTTTCGGGCAAATCTGGTTTTTCGGGCAAAAATAGTCGCGGACGACCAACTTTTTGGCCGGATAAATTTTTTGGGCAGAAGTTCAATCTTTGCCCCCCCACTTCTGAAACCTCCCGTACGCCTATGATCATCATCACCACCACTACCATCATCATCATCATCATCGTCATCATCATCATCACCACCACCATCATCACCATCCTCATCATCATCATCATCAGTTTCTGACACCAGCCATTTGGAATGAATAAACAATATCCATTATTGTCGGTCCTTTGTCATATGTCCGGTTCTGCTCTCAGTGACATTGTTAGTCCAAGTGATGTTTTTTTGCTCTCTTTCATAATTTTTTCTCTGCTGCATAATCTTTGTCTTTGTCTAAGTCATTAACATTTTTCGTTTGTATCATGGCCGTGGATTTGTGTGTTGAGGTTAGTCAAATGACATTTTCTATGTCTATCTGTCTCTTTCTGTCTCTCTATCTTTCCATCTCTCTCTGTCTCGCTCACTATTCCTCTATCTCATTCTCGCTACATGTAAAAACCATTTTATTCTTCGTTGAATAATTTTGTCTCTTTTGTGCTTCTCTCAGTAGCCATCCTTTGTAATCGTCCAGTCCAGTAGCAGCGTTCTTGGTCTTCCTTGTGTCTTATTTCCCTCCTCCATTCTCCCCTCGATGATGTCTCTTATTGTGGTGTCACTGGTCACTCATAATGTAGCTAATCCAATTTCTCTGCCATCTTCGTATTGTCCACAGCAGGAACTTTTTCGCTCCCACTATTTTTAAAGATTTCTTCATTCTTCTTGTGCTTCCTCCAGCTGTCTCTTTTTCTATTCTGCACCAAATCCACATTTCAAAAGCCTCCCTCCTGTCATCTTGTAATCACCCTTTCTCATCGTCCATGTTTCCGATCCAAACAGGACTACACTCCACACCAGCGTCTTTGCTATTATACTCTTTTTTAGGTTTTCTCTGTGGAGTTTTTCTTTTTTGTAAAATACTTCTTTTCCCATCGCTATACTTCTTTTTATTTCCAAATTTATCTGTGGAATAATGGATGAGAGACAGAGAGCAAGAGAGTGAGAGAGAGAGAGAGAGAGAGAGACACACACACAGACAGAGACAGACAGACAGACAGAGAAGAGAGAGAAAGTGAAGGTAGGTGAAGGATTTTCTTCAAAGGCTTGTTATTTATTTACACGTAACAGTAGCTTCTTTTTTTCGTTCGTTTGTAGAGTACGCTCCTTTTCCGCCTATTGGTCTTGTTGTGACGGTTAACAGAACGTCGATCCGCGTTTCGTGGAAGGATCCGTCAAGCAACAGGCAGCGAAACGTTTCAGCGTACTGCGTTCACATCCTACAAGTGAAAGGTCACTTCAGTTTTAGTTTAGGTCCAATTTCAGTTATTCATTTACAGATATTTAGTCATCATTGTTCTACATTGGCTCCCTTCTCCACAGCGGATTTCATACAGGGTCTGTGCTTTGGTTAGGCGGTGCATTGAGGGACAGGCTCAGTTTCGCTTAACCATAACCTCGAGTTTTCATTATTGAATATTGTCATTTTAGTTTTCATTAGTGAATACAAACACTACTGTAGTGTAAATGTATAAAAATTCTCAGTGCAACACAGAAACTACTCCAGGGAGAAGAACAACACTTTCGCTACCTTATATCAAGCTCCCAGCAGCCAGGTTATTAGATCGTCTTTGGTGTTAGATCAGAATCTGGGGGAGGTATTTGCGGTATACACATGTATATCAAGAGAAAATGAGATATAATATTGTAATATGGTCGAGCAGTGCACGCTTTCACGACATTGTGGGGCACGGTGGTGTAGTGGTGGCATCGTTGCCTTGGAGCCGGAAGGTTTGAGGTTCGAATCCACCTCGCTGCGTAAGGACCTTGGGCAAGTTCTTCACTCACAATTGCTCAACGCTTCGGCATGAAACTCCGATGCAGTGTCCGCTCTGCATTCGGGAGCGCCTCTGAGTAGAAGAGAGCTTGAAGAGGGGCTATAACAAGTGCACATACAAAGATAACATTTTATCAGTTTTGGTGACCACTGTCTTGTATTCTATTTATAGATAGCCGCCAAGATATTCAGAATGTTCTTCAGCGTGGCCAGCAGTCTGGAGGCATCATGGACGTGGAGAATCTACGGCCGTACACAAACTACACCGTCTACGTAGTTGCGTACAACGTGCACGGAGGAAGCAATCCTTCACGCAAGCTGAATGTCACGACTGCGGAAGATGGTATGTGAGCGTGATTGTCATCTCAGGGAAGAGGGAGGAGCTTAGATCTGGTCTTGACAGACTGTGTTGTGTTGTGGGTCTGTTGGATTAGAATGATTGTGATTACTGATGACTTAGAAATGACCTTCAAATGATAAAAATGTTTAAAACTGTCTTTAGATTGGAGCAAAGCTATTTTCTTGATGTGGCAACTTGCAGCATCTTGGTACAGCCTTTAACACCTTGACCGTGGAATCGGCGCTTAAAGTGTGGAACAATAAGTGACTGGACGCCCGTTGCCTTTCCAAAAGAAGTGCCTGGGCGCCCGTTACCTTTCCAGGCTGTTCTGGCCAATAAGTGGCAGGATGGCGTTTAGATTTTAAAATAAGTGCATGGACGCTGTCCATGACCGTCCAGCCACACTTTAAGCTCTGCATGAAATGACTGTAATGTCTGGATGAACATTGGTGTTTTGGTGTAATTGAGTTTTCCACAACGAGACATTTGGTTGAACTGCAAAGGAGATGCTATTTTGAAAGAGGGGCTAATTAAGAATGATGGAAGAATAGACCAACATATAGACTGTGAATAAAGAAATGAGCAAATTGTACAAGCTGCGTTCGGATTCAACCTCTGGTCTCAACCATGCCTCGCTCCTAGGTTTTTGGGAGGTCTTAATGGAGGTCTGGAAATGGAGATTCTGCTGTTTACAACTATTTAGTTCCTTTAGCCATGGACAATGTGAAACACGTTGGTGTAGTGCAGGGCTTTTTTAACGTGCAACTGTGCACAAAATGTGCAGCTTTAAATAGATTTGTGCAGTTGTAAAAGCACTTCTGTAAAGTTAAAACTAGCAGAAAAAGGTCATTGTCCTCCGATTGGAAGTAATTTATCATGGAGGATGGGAAAGAAAAGAAGGAGTTGTGCAGTTGTAAAAATTCCTTAAAAACAGCCCTGGTGTAGTGGGTATGTTTGTTGCCTTGCAGCTGGAGGGTTGCAGGTTAGAATCCACCTCAAGCCGCTTCATAGGGATCTTGGGCAAGTTCTTCACTCACAATTGCTCAGCGCTTCGGCGTGAAACTTCGATGCAGCGTCCGCACTGTAGTCAGGAGCGCCTCTGAATAGATAGCTTGAAGGGGCGCTATAACAAATGCACATACGAACAAATATTAGGGCTGCATAGCCACAATTAACCCTTTACCAGTTCATTTTTAAATTTTAAGCCCGTTTTCAGCGGATATTCTCGGGGCAAACGGGTAAAAGATTAAGCTGTGTTACTTCTGGAAGAAGTTCTTTTTGCAAGTTCTGTTCGTTCATTTCAGTGCCACTCAGTTTTCCTGGTCTCCATTTGGTGCCACTTGACGCGAGTTCGGTGCGACTCAACTGGAAAGAGCTTCCCGCTGACCAGGCGAGAGGAATCGTCACCGAATACAAGATCTTGTTTCGCAAGCATGGCTCACAAATGTTCCAGCAAGTTCCGCTACCATCGTCATCAACCGAGTATGTTCTAAAAGGTTTGTTTACGTCAGTTAATTATTGAACGTTATGAGGTTGTTTTACTATTCTATTCTATTCTTCTATTCTATTACGGCAGCGGTTCTCAACCAGTGGGTCACGATTCCTTGTTTGTTTGGCTGACAGTTGGAAATGTAGACTATCTATAGATTCACATTTGATGCCTGTTTATTCCGAATAGAAGGTACTGAGCAGATTGATTTATTGGACAATACATGTATACCGGGTGATTGTATAATGTACCGTATATGGTGTATAACGACATTATGACAGGCCTATAGAACACAACGGCAAGTCCTGCGATACACTGGCCTTGTATCTAGGATCTTGGGATTCGTCCATTGCTGGCTCAAGGCCATTGAAAAGGAGATGAGTGCCTCCCTATGTTCCACACAGAACTGGATGGACTTTACTTTTTATAGAACACAGCAATGCATTCACGTAATAATTTTATTTAAGCAAGAACGACTGATAGCCGTGAATGAATTCAACTTATTGCTAATACTTTTGTGATTTCAGTTTGTGTAAGGAAATTTTACATCAAATTTCTGCGGAACCCCTGGCCGACGCCCTTGGAACCCCAGGGGTTCCGCAAAACCTTCGGTTGAAAATCTTCAGTTTGTTCCATTTGATAATTGTTGTTAGCTTTTTTGCTGCGTTGTCAGATATTTGTGGGGGCTGTTTATATTGGTTAATAAACATTTTTAGTACAATGGGATTGTTCATGGTTATAACTAGTATTGGTTTACTTGTCTTTCTTCTATTAACCATGCTGTTTTGCAGGTTTGTGTGTTTTTGGTTTTGTACATTGTGTGCTAGTTTGAACATGAACATATGACTGATGTATTTATGTAAGTTTTGTAGCTCAGATAAATTATATCTTATGTATGATGTTATTTAAATTGTAGCCATCCAATAAATAACTTTTTATTGACTTGTATTTGGTTTTTTACTAGAGACAAGTAATATTGTAGACTCCATAAATATGTACGTGGCTTAGGACAAGACAATTAGATTCAATTGTAGTTTTTATGAATGCCTCTTGTTTATTTCTTTTTTATCTGATAGAAGATGACTTACTAGAAGCCTTACAGTTGTATCTAAATCATGGTGATAGTGATGACACTGATGATGAAACTGATGATGGTGGTGGTGGTGTTGGTGGTGGTGATGGTGATGGTGGTGATGGTGATGTTGATTGTTGTGACAGTGATGTTTTTGGTTATGTTTTCACCCACAGCAGTAGGGATATATATATATATATATATATATATATATATATATATATATATATATATATATATAATTATGACAGTTGCTAAGAATGTGAGAAATTGAGTGTGTTTTTGTCTTTGCGTGTGTTGTGTAGGTTTGGAAGCAGATACCAAGTATGAGATTATGGCTGCTGCAAGAACAAGTGCTGGCTATCCACCCCTTGTCGCTAGTTCTCTGCCGTGGATCTTGTGCTTGACAAACGGCTACAATCAGTCAGAAGGTGGGTTTTGGATCTCATAGACAGAACCGTCAGTAAAAACAGTCAGTAATTGAAGTATTATGGCCAAGAGATACTCTGCGTCATTCATTTTGTCATTTATAGAAATAAAATACGCCAAGTAAACATGTTTTTCTGTTATTAAATGCGGACTCAAATTGTCAGACGTTTTCTTCAAAGTTACCCCGAATATAATATAATTGATAGTGGAATAGCTGTGTATGTTCAACCAATGCTGGATTTAGAAGGGAAAGAATGCAGACTTTGTCTTGAGCCAAATATTATTGCCTCATATTTATCTGGATTTATGCAGCAATGAATGATGAATGTCAGGAAGACTGGCTGGCTCTCCTCAGAGCAGGCAGACAAGTTGATCATAGAAACAGAACTTTGTGTAATATAATACTGGTTTGTAAATATATCTTGTTTCTATCATATTACGGTCATGTCTCTCATGATACTTTCTTTTGCTCTCTATTCTCATCTTTCTTCAATTGTGTGTTTTTGCAAATATCTTGGTCTTAAACTCGATCGGCTAGAATGCATTCAGAATTCTCTCGCTCACGTGGTCCTGTGTGCATCTTTTCGCATAAATTCTTTAGCCCTTTAACTGAGCAGAATGTTAGCAGATTTTATACACTGCTCAGTGCTCAATGCACACTGTATACTGTGTACAGGCCATTACCTGGTACTGTTATGCTGAATAGCTTCCTTTCTTTTAATTTAAAAGATATCTAATCTCAAAGATTTTTCATATTTTCAGTTAAGGCGCCTCAGTGCTGTTTGGTATTCGGTTTCGTCTGCTGTTTTCACCACACGTGCCATTCTTTATATACTGCTCTCAAATTTCCTGAGCTGCAAATCTGATCTCACTGGTCTTCCCAAGGTTCATATTTCTCCTACGAGTTGGCGGTCCTAAATGCAGACGCCAGATGAACGGCATTCCTACTACGCCTCTCTCATATTTCTGCCTTCATGTTCAAACAGCTGCATCAACTTCTCTCTCTGCACGCATTAAATTCAAAATCCTCATGGGTCTTGCCCCAAAATATCTAGCTGATGTGTTACTCCAACCTCTTCCAGCATTATTTACTCTGCTTTCCAGCAGATTTGACTTTCTAGATCAGTTCTGTCCAACCTTTTGGGTCCACCGAAGAACTTCTTCTCGAAGGTGCTGCACCAGTAAATTCAAAACCAACAATTATAATTTATTGAAAATTATTAACTATTTTAACAACTTTACTATCGAATAGTGAATCATCCTGGGGTCTTTTATTCATATTGTCCATTATAAGCTAAGTTACGAATGAATGGCTATGCAAATAGGCCTAGGTAGCTTTGTCTTTTCTTAACTTTTGTACAAGATGCAAAGCATTATCGAGGTTGGGTGCACCACTTAAAATGAGACTGCGGGTCTCATGTGGGCCAAAGGCTTGGCAGCACTGTTCATGTTCTTCATGCTAGAACAACTCTGACTCAGTCCTGATCTTCTACCTCAGATAGTCCCTATCTTTCGAATGCGCTGTTTCCATCTACTCACTCTAAAATTCTAGCTGGTTACCTCTCCTCCTTTGCTTTTCACAATTTACCTGTTTCTGCTCTCACGGCCTTGAACACTGGGAGTGGGAGCACCTCTGCAAGGTTCTCCATATTAGAGGCACTTTAATACGTTATAAATGTTTGAATACGATTAGCTGATGGTAAAAGTGCAGGATTCATATTAAAGGCATGCGTTTGTTTCAGCTCCTGATGCTCCGGAAATGAACGCTTTTGCCATCGAAGATGTCGCTGCCATCTTTGTCAACTGGACAGCGGGGAACCAGAGTGTGCCAACTCTAGGCTACAGACTCTTCTGTCAGATCAGCAATTTAATGGAAAGCGAGCAGGCAGTGCCGCCAGTCGAACTTGGCTCTGGCACCACGTCTCACCTATTTTCCAACCTCGGTATGAAGAAGTGCGGTGCACACTGTTTTTTCAGGTGTCAACATTTAAGTCTTCCTTATGAAAGAGACACAGCATTTCACGTTCTTAGTGAGTGGCTCCTTGGTTCTTTCCATGTGGTCTAGTAGTTGGCTGCTTTTGCCTTCTTGCTGAGAGTTGAGATGCTTTTGGTTGATGTGAACTTGACATTCAGTTTATACATTATATTTTTTTATGTTTCCTGTTGTTGCTCCTGATCAGTAATTATGATAAGTTCATGAAATGATTAATCATCATCAGTTGAACAATGATTTTAATGATCTGCTCTTTGTTTAGAACCTTCTACAGTCTACCAGTTGCGGCTTTTGGCCTTCAATCAAAGAGGTGAAAGCCAGGCAAGTGCACAGACTGTTCGAACGACCGCAACAACAGGTGATGTTCGTCTTATTCTCCTGCAGATTGCTTAGTTCCATAATTGAAGAAGATATTGGTTGTATTTATTGGTTCGTTAAATTCAGATAGATTTTTATTGTTGTCGATAGTAATCATCAGCGGCTTTTGCTTTCAGGTTGAGAGTTGAGATGCTGTTTGTTGATGTGAACTTGACTTTCAGTTTATCCATTTAATTCTTTTTATGTATATAAATGATATAAAAATATATTGATTGTGTTTATTGGTTCGGTAAATTCAGAAAGATTTTTATTGTTGTCGATCATTAGGTTTGTATTATTTTACCTGACTTCTGAATACCGATTTTGTTTCCTGTTATACTTTCTGACTTCATCGCATCTCGTATCTTCTTAAATGACAATGGAGTGTTGTTGTCATTGTCTGTTGCAGGTGTTCGTGACAATCGTCCGCCATCACCGTCGACTTTTCCGGTTTTTGAGGCGGAAGCCGTCAACAGTTCCGCCATCTCCGTGCGTTGGAAGAAGCCAACGACGCTCCCCAATGTCGTTGAATACACCGTGCGTTACAGACGCACCAATCCGCCTTTGGTCGAAGCAAGCGGCAGCGTCTACAAATATGTTAAGAGGTTGAGATTGTTTGGTTGCAAAATGTCTTTCGTAGCTCAGATTGTAGTTCTATCAAACTCATCATACAAAAGATCTGCCCCCCTTCTCTACCTCCTCTATATCATTCTCTGCTTCTAGCTTATTCTCCTCTTCTGTTGGTTTCCCATCTTTGTCGTATAGTTCTTCTATATATTCCTTCCACCTCATACATACTTTCGCTGGGTCATCAATTGATGTAATACAATAATAATATTCTTCGTTTAATTTCAAACTGACACAGCACAGTATGATTGCAATTCATCGTGTGAATGGGCGTATGAATGGTTGTGTATATCACGGCAGTTAAATGTAACTGTTTTGGAAGTTGTGCAAGGCGCACCACATCACTTCCAACTGCTCATTTTACCAACACCATATACCAAATGGAAGACAAGGTCATAGGCGTACGTGAAATTTCAGCAGTGGGGGGTCAAAATTTTTACTTCTGCCCAAAAAATAAATCTCGTGGTGGGAAAAACTATTTTTCCCAGACAAAAAAGTGGAAATATATCGTGAAAATTACTATTTTTTCGCATTTTATCGGGTCTGATTGCCCGAAAAAACAGACTTGCCCGAATTTTGGGGGGGGCATTTGCCCCTCTGGGCCCCCGCCTCGTACGCCTATGGACAGGGTCAACTTTTGGAGTATGTTGGGAAGCGTTCTATGTGCCAGAGTGTTACGATTACCCCAAATCACTTCCCCAGTTCTCAACCTTTCTAAACAGTAATTCATGCCATAGGATTGACATGATGAGTGCAGACGGAAACCCTTGTGTGCAATTTATATCTAATGAGTTGGTATGTGTTTGTGTATAAAGTTTTGCAGATAATTTGATCATCGGTAATCTTGATCCGTTCTCAACTTATGAGTTTGCTATCGAGACGAGAGGAAATCTAGCAGTACGTTCTCAGGCAATCAAATGCCAAACGAATGAGGCAGGTAAGTCGTTTAATGAACAGGTCACAGGTGGTGGTGATGGGGTGGTGGTGATGGGGGTTGTGGTGATAATGATGAATGGTGTTGATGAACGTGATGAAGACAATAGAAACATGATAATGGCAATGGCATTGTGTACTGATGAAGATGATGATGAGTAGATGAGAAGAAATAATGTGACAGTGTTAATGATGGAATTGCTGATGATTTCTAGTGGCATCCAGATACAGCAGATACTGCGCAAAGTACAAGTGCACAACTGCACAAAGTACAAGTGCACAACTGCACAAAGTACAAGGGCACAACTGCACAAAGTACAAGTGCACAACTGCACAAAGTACAAGTGCACGACTGCACAAAGTACAAGTGCACGACTGCACAAAGTACAAGTGCACAACTGCACAAAGTACAAGTGCACGACTGCACAAAGTACAAGTGCACGACTGCACATGTGCCTCAGTGCTGTTATATCATATTGCAGAGCAGTTGTATTTCTCCTGGTACAATTGAGCAGCATTTCCCTCTGCCCAGGACATTTCCCCTATGGCAATTCCCTATCTCCAAGTCATTGTTCAAAACAAAATACAAGACAAGATTTAAAAACCAAAGATCTTAAATAATAATAGGTTATCTTTAAGAAGCATGTATTTTATGGCTAAACAATTAAGTTTTTCGTACACTACTAAGGGTTTTCTGCTTGAAATTAGGTGCTATACTATTCCGTGCAAGTAATTTAGAGCTTCTGTTTCCATGTGTCTGTTCAGTGCCATCTGCTCCTCTCGACCTTGACGTGACCCTCGTGGGTTCAGGTGTCGTGCATTTGCAGTGGAATCCACCAGCGAGAAAGAACGGTGTCATCACAAAGTACCTCATCCTGTACACGCCGGTTCAAGATTGGCCAATGGCGCACTGGTTCACAAAGGTGGAAAATGGTAATCGTTTACTACAGATTTGGTCTAACCTAGCAATTTCTTTTTCCCAGATGACCTAGATCTTGTCAGTTAGCCATTCAACTTGTGTGGGTGCATTGGCTGAAAGGGATTTTAGTTACCTTGGTTTTAGAAAATTGTCGTGATGTGCCTCTAACTTTTACGTGTTCATTGCACAAACAATCAGAACAGTCAGAACAATACTTATGACTCTGTATTATGACACAACTTTTATTTGTAATAATCAAACTTCTGCGATCAAAATGGAAAACTATGGTAAATCTAGTCATAAATACAGCTGTTGGAATTTTAATATAATTGGAAGCTATTTTGTAGGAAGTTAAAAGTTTATTTGCACTTGACATTGTGTGCGTGTGCGTTGCTCAACAAGACTTTGCTTCATAAATTTCTCAAGTCTTTTTTTATTTTGCAGTGGCTGTCCTGGGAGCGTCCCTGAGTAGCTTTTTGAAGGTATGCTGTATGAGTCCATAGAATGAATAAATATCCACAGTGCCAGATTGTTGCCCTTCCATATGGCATTCTTTCTGCTTTCAGAGAGTATGCATGTTTCAAGGCAACATATTCACTCAGCTGTTTTGCTGTAGGTACGCTGCTGTCAACGACGGTGTTCGACCTGCGATCAAGCGCCATCTACTATTTTCAAGTGCAGGCAGCAACCAGCGCTGGTTATGGACCTCTGTCTGATGTCGCTCACATCAGCTTAGGAGCTGCAGGTACAAACAAAGCAGATGATGCAGTTAAATGATGATAATAATAATGACGACAATTTATATGGCGCCGTAACGTGGCCATACCACAACAAGGGCGCCTCACAAACAGCCAACTGCGGGATAAGCCTTAGCAAACAGATAAGTTTTGATTTAAAAGAGTCTACTGAGGCGGCCAATCTAATGTCCGGTGGAAGACTGTTCCAGCATCTGGGACCAGCAACCGAGAATGCGGTTGATGATGATAACATTGATGGTTTCGTACCTGACATGCGCATGACAATGTGAAGTTAAGTGAATCATGCATTTCTTTAACTGTTGTCTCAGTTTATGATGATAATTGTTTACTTGTGCAGACTGATGATTTTTTCTACTCGGAAGCAATTCTGACTACAGGGTGGACACTGAATCGGAGTTTCACTTCGAAGCGCCTCAGCAATTGCAACTTACGTGGGAACGATTGATAGAATGCCACTTTTAAATTACATTTTCGACGTGATTTTTGTTGTTGTTTGTCAGCTGCTGGAGGATTGAGTGATCAGGACCTTGGCATTGTGATTGGCACTTCGATTGGCGTAACCTGTATCATCATCTGCACCTGCATCATCGTCTTACGCAACAGGTGGGTGGGGAATGTCTTGCAGCTGCTGTACCCCATACCCCTTTTTAGACTTGATCTTAACGAGGATTAGAGCCAAAGACGTTGGCAGTTGGATGACACTGCTGTCTTGATTTCAATGCCAGTACATGACCCATGTTCACTCATCATTCATTCATTCATTCATTCATTCATTCAGAGCATTTATATAGTGCCCTGTCAAGAAACTACTCAACAACGAACAAAGAAAAAAGACGAGAGACTTGTAGAACGCAGCCGGATTGACCACAAGTAGAGAGCGAAGCGTAATCGGGAGGTCGTTCCAGACAGTAGGCCCCACGACCGAGAAAGCACGGCGCTGCTTAATAGCCAAGCGAGCCCGCGGAACCAGGAGCTCACTTTTAGACGAAGAGCGAAGTACACGACGCGCTGCAACGTCAGAGACTGGACAGCAAAGATCACGCAAATTTGACGGAGAACAGCCAAGAAGTGTGCGACCTGGTGGCGGACCAGTAACGCGTCCGCTCACGGAGCGGAAGGTTGCGGGTTCGACTCCGGGTAACGACCTTGGGCAAGTTGTTCACGCACACGTGCCTCTGTCACCAAGCAGCATAATTTGGTACCGGCGTAAGCTGGGAAGTAAACAACAAGTCCTGCGATACACTGGCCTCGTGTCCAGGACCTTGGGATTCGTCCATTGCTGGCTCAGGGCTATGGAAAAGGAAATGAGCGCCTCCCTGTGTTTCTCATGGAACGGGATGGGACTTTACTTTACTACTTTACAGCCAAGAACACAGCGAGAGACAATTTCTAGATATGGACACCAATGAATGCTTGCTTCTTACACCAGTTGCCTCACTAGATGGCCGTGATAATTTTCTGTTATTTGATTTTACTTGTTCGAAACGGTTATGCAATCTTGCTGAAGAATTCATGCATTGAAAAAATAAAACTGTACGGCTGCTTGCATTCAGACATTTTACTTATATAAACGATAATTTTATTAGGTTTGAACCGAAGACTTTGCTGTTTAAATTGCATACTTCCGTTTTCAACTTGGATACATTCTATTTCAACTTGGATCTTTTGTTTTTCAACTTGGATACTGTCTGTTTGAACTTGCATACTTCCTGTTTCAACTAGCATTTAACTGTTTCAGTTTGCATACTTTCTTGTTCAACAGGCATACTTCTTGTATCAACTTGCATACTTTCTGTTTGAACTTGCATACTTTCTGTTTTAGCTTTCATTCTTTCTGTTCCAGCTTGCATACTTACACTGTTTCGCGTTGCATGCGTGTGTCCAGATGCTGTCCTGTAGCTCCAGTTGCCATGGCATCCGCTGGCGTTCGTGTCGCGAATGGAACGGTGTCATCGTGTCGTTGTCATTCAGTCAACTGTACGGCGGAGTTTCACGTTTTACATCCGTCTGCTGATATCGACGCACGTGACGACAGCCACATGCAGCTCGCCAACAACGAGGGACTCATCGAAAACAAGCATTGCGACACAAAGGTAGGGTGTCTAGGGTTTCCAACTCGTGGCCCGCACGCCAAAAGTGGCCTGCCAGACCTTAAAAAATGGCCCCTCATCTCTCAGAGAATTAACAAAAATATATGAAAAAATTGACACTCTCAGAAGGATAGAGCACATAATTAATTTCTATTACAAGTTATTTATTTTGACGTCTATAAAAATCCTAAAACATTCTATATTTTGATTGAATTATAGCAATTTTATATGCTTTAGTTCATTAAATTTTAGCCTTATGGGCCCCCCTAAGGCCCTTCAACTAAGAAAACGTGGCCCTCGTGTCCTCCAGCTTAGAAAAAGTGGCCCTCTCAAGTCAAAAATGGTTGGGAACCACTGGTCTATGGTATGATTTCTTTTGTAGTGACTTAGTGACTGGGACCCGATGTGGCGAGCTTTTCATTTCAGCATTGATCGCGGTGTGACATGGGTTGTTTTTCGTTAACGAAAACTGTAACGAAAATGTTCATTAGCAAAAACTCGTTGTTTTATCCATCAGCTAAATGTAAATGGTAAAAATAGCATACGGGTAGAAAGATAGGTTAATCGTGCTTAAAAAGAGTTGCCGGTAAGTGCGATAAATTGCTTTCAGAAACTTAAGCTCTCATGCATACAAGATTTGTTGGAGACCATGGAGACTTGTTGGGAAACCATGGAGACTTGGGGGAGACCATGAAGACTTGTTGGAGACCATGGAGACTTGTTGGAGACCATGTTCAAAACTTGCCCTCATAACTAGCTTAGCTATGTATCATTGCAATTTGTGAATAATAAAGGGCGTGACAGTTTATTCATGTGTTTTAAATGCCATTTAGAAGGAACTCGTTAGTTGCAAATTCTGTTTGTGTTGTTATGCTTAGGGTGGAAACGTTCCTAACGGAAGAAATCCGAGGTTTCTTGGGCAGAAATGTTCCAGCCAATCACCGATCGTGCCGCCAAAGGAGCTGCCGGAAAACAATGGCCAGGTGGCGCTTTACGCCAATAAATCACATAATTACATAAGTAGTACATGCAGTGTAGAAATTGATGTGCACCGTTCATACCATTGCTGCTTCTTGGGAGTAACGTAAGGACCTGTTTCCGTGCTTTGAGACGAACGTTTTATTCTTAAGGTCCAATGAACTTTAGCACCAGTTAGTCTACGGTAGGAAGTGTTGTGAAGTACTTGGATGGCATGATTACAAAGCATGTTGAATTATTTCTAGATGCATAGATAATAATTATTACTCTGCAGGTCCGGTTTTTAAACAAATGCATCTTTTTAGATTCATATAGTGAAATTAAGCATCCGATCTTTAGTTCTGATGTGCCTCGACTATTGCAACTCTGTCCTCTCCATGGCTGCCAAAAATTCCTGTATATTCCACTGTAGTACTGCCCACAATGTTGCTAGCCTTTCAATTTAAATTCTCACATGTTTCAAGCTATGTGCGTTAGTTTCCATTCGAGGACAGGTTGACATTCAGAACCATCAACATGGAAAGAACTTTGATTGTTGTGCGTCACGTGACAACATCAGAGGACTCTGCTTTCCTCTTTCCAGTCGACGGTCGTTGCATTCAGCAGACCGTGGAGACTTGTTGGAGACTTGTTGGAGACCATGGAGTCTTTTTGGGGACCGTGAAGACTTGTTGGAGACCATGGAGTCTTTTTGGGGACTATGGAGACCATGGAGACTTGTTGGAGACCATGGGGGCTTGTTTTAAACCATGGAGACTTGTTGGAGACTTGTTGGAGACCACGGAGTCTTTATGGGGACCATGGAGACTTGTTGGAGACCATGGAGAGTTGTTGGAGACCATGGGGCTTGTTTTAAACCATGGAGACTTGTTGGAGACTTGTTGGAGACCATTGAGACTTGTTGTAGACCATGGGACTTGTTGGAGAACATGGAGTCTTGTTGGAGACCATGTAGACTTGTTGGAGACCATGGAGACTTGTTGGAGACCATTGAGTCTTTTTGGAGACCATGGAGAGTTGGAGACTTGTTGGAGACCATGGGGGCTTGTTTTAAACCATGGAGACTTGTTGGAGACTTGTTGGAGACCATTGAGACTTGTTGAAGACCATGGGAACTTGTTGGAGACCATGGAGACTTGTTGGCCGTGCGCACTTTCATACGACAATGCAGGCTCATCATGCATTTCGAGGCGCATCTGGACCCTTCTCTTGAACTCCAGTCATGCATTAGACTTGGAAACTATTTGATCACGCAGCACTATAAATATTTTTTAAAGAATTTCAGATGAGCCATTTTGATTGTTAGATTTTAAGGTTTTTAAAAAGGTGCTTCACGAACAGCTAGAATCTGGCTGCGAGATGCATATAATATGCCTCTGACTAATTGTGTTTTTGCGTCTGTTGAGGCGCCCTTATAACGGCATGTGTTGTGTTACAGTGCCATAGAAATTGTCGTCATTATTTTATTATTATTTTTATTACTATTGTTTGGGTTTTTTCGAGGTATTTAGGATCCCTCAGGGATTTCGCTGCTAACTACAGTATAGAAACCAGTCCAGAATGACCCTACTCTTCGTTATCTTGATCATCGAATGTGCCTCGAAATGCGATCGCGTTAAAACGTTGTATCGTTAAAGAGATACGTTGATGCACGAAGGAGGTTTATTGTTATTATTATTGTTATTATTTTTGTTATTATTACTAAAGATAATGCTTCGGTTGGTATGTGATTAATGTATATTTGGTTGTGGCTTTCTTGTAGGCCGTACCTCTGTTGGAAACGGACGTAAGGCCACGTCGATCGTCGGAAGACATCTTGGACCTCGAAGGCATCGACTACGAAGAGGATACGGAGGATGCTGAGAAGGTGACGCTGATGCACGAAGGCAAGCAGAAGAATGCATCCTACTCCCGCCAAGACACGACGACACCGGTGGCCAACCACGACCGGCTGCTCGGCGGTAACCTCCCGTCTCGGAAAACGAATTGTCTGGTCGAAGGAAAGATTTCAAGCAAAGGAAAAGTGGAAGAAGCAGAGCAGAACGATGATTGTGACACTGTGCACAGTGGCAGTGACGTGCAGACGGGGAGTGACTGCAATCGGGAGCGACGTTCGGAAGGGCGCTGTAACAGTCGGTGCAACGGTCTTATTACGAACTGCAGATGTCACGACGTTGAGGATGAGAATAATTGTAGTCACGTCGAGCATTGTGATAACGGTGAAGAAGTGGCGGACGACAGCGTCGGTGACTGTAACGGTCCAGATAACCGTTGCTACGGTGACCGTGACGATGACGTCACGCGCAGTTGTCATGACAACCACAACTGTCTCGGTCATCTGCTCGGTTGCGTTGACCGCTGTTCCTATGACGACGCGGAGAGATCGAAAAACAACAACGTGATGCCGAGAGACGTTTCTCTTGCGTCCGAATCTATAACGAATTGGGAGCCGACTGCTGAGACCGTCCGTAACCATGGCAATGACTGCCAGCCTCTGGTCTCGAATATGGTCTTTGTGGGCACGGATGGCCATGGTAACCTTTCGAAGACATTACCTAGCAACGTGGTGGACAATAGCGATATGCCGATCATAATGAACGACTGAGAGGTTAAAAAGTTTGTTCAGTTGTTTTGTGACAGCTGTCCGAGAGAGACCGCCGGGTTTTTGTTGTCAGAGTTCACATTTTACGCATAAACTGTTTTTGAATCTTAAGAGAATCATGGCGTGGCAAATGTCAAAGCTTGAGATGTCAATACTTGAATTACTGTTTGTATGTGCACTTGTTATAGCGCCCCTTCCGGATTTATTCTTCTCAGAGGCGCTCCTGACTGCAGTGCGTACACTGAATCGGAGTTTCACGCTGAACTGCTGAGCAATTGCGTGTGAAGGACTTGCCCAAGGTTCTTACGAGGCAGCTTGAGGTGGATTCGAACCTGCAACCCTCGGGCTGTAATTGAGGCGATGAACATACCCACCACACTACCGTGCCCCACTGTGTCGTAGAGGGCTTTGTGAATTGCCGGCGGAAAGGCTAGAACAAGAACTGTTAATTGCTTTTTAATGCTCAAACACATTAAAACTACCGGTAGTTGTCTTTGAAAAGTTGGTACTAGTTGTAAATTTAGTTCTTAATTTTTTTAACATTTATTTGTATTTCTCTACCACAGGTAGTCTGCTAGGTGATACCTTTTCCTTTGAAAGCATAATTTGCCTTAAATGAATTAAAAGGAATTAAATTTGTATGATAAATGACTTAATTACTAGCTTGGCCTCATTATAATTGTTATTCACTTGAGCAAGATGTAAAGGTTAGTTTGTTGTGAATATTTGTTTTTAACAATAATTATTAGTGTTGCTACCTAATTTAAACGACAAGTTTTTGTGGAAAATTCAGGAAAAATATGTTCAAACTTTTTTCTATGTACGTGAGATCACGGTATGAATCAGAGGCCTTTTTGGTTATTGACGAATATTTTGTGTTAGGGTTTTTTGGTAGACTTTTAGATATTATTAGATTCATTGTTGTACCAGTAATTCTGTAACAGTCTGAGACTAAACCTATTTATACTGAATTTGAAAGAATACATTTTTATTAGACCAATTAATCTTGCAAATCATAATTATATCTTGTTATCGCGTGGCATTACTCATCTGTTTTATTCTGTGAATTTTAGTTAAATATTGTGTAAATATTTAACCCAATGTTTTGAACGTAGCGTTCGTTGAAATGTGTGCTACTGACAGCCGTGAATATTTTATTTGAAAGGCGTGGTTAGTTAGACTGAGTAGTATTTGCAGTAGAATAATTGTGAAACATGGACTATAATTATTATTATTCTAACGATGGCAGCTTGACTCGGGTGAATAGGAAACGGGTATAGTTTGGCTGTTGTTTGTATCAAGTGTTTGGTAGTGTTGAATTTCAAGTGTTTGGTAGTGTTGAATTTCTAATTTCTTCAGTCGTTGGCAGTTCTTGATGAACCAACCGTCGCCATGCATTATGGGTCTTTTTGTATAACTATAGTCATGAACTCTTGAACTGCGTTTTTCAAATAACGTCATATCTTCACTTGAGTCAAAAGTTCTGGGGCTGTATGCACGACGATGTCATAGCCCACATGGCGACTTAGCACTATGTTGCAATTCATGAATAGGCATCGTAGACTGCAGCGTAATGGGTATGCGCGAGACTTACTTAAGGGACCACTTAGTAAGTCGGCAACTAAATCATGGTTAAAGTTAACACGGATGAGCAAGATATATTAATAGGTGGTTATACAGGTAGAGAAATAAACAAATATATAAAGATGGCTGCATTGCCCACGTAAATTATTTCTCAGGCGGTACGTTACGTACGATCTTCATGCGTTCTGTCACACATTAATGTCATATTGTATCATCGATGAAAATTAAAAGCACAGATAAAATTATCGTCCCACAGTCAGCAGAATTTACTATGATGTCTCTAAAACACTTACGTCTTAGTCTGACCATGTTGCTTTTACTCTTTTATGTAGCCACTAGCCATCTTGTGCTACACTCCGAGACTGACTAGTGCTTGTTGCCACTTAGAGGGCTAAGGCGCCTTTGTGCATACCGATGTATCCATTTATTGCCAACTAACCAGATTTAGTTGGCGACTAAAAGTTATGATATCGTCATGTTTATGACCCCTGAAGTGTGCAAATGCATTGATTCAAATAATTTTTTCCTGCTTTTTGTACAGGTTGATTTATCTCATTTTACAGTAAGTATTATTATAGCAAATGTTTGAAGAGGCATATCTGAAAGTTTTATTTGCCTCAAAAGTGGGAGAGTATAATTATGTGGCATTAAGATTTGTCTTATTTTAGTATGCTTTATATTTATATATTGTTTAAAACGTGTGTGTACTGGTTTGACAGAAAATTCTTTATATAAACTAAGGCTTGTATGATATTAGAAATTACTGATTAATAATGCTGATTAATATTTCTTGGGCCGAATAATTTCGCTACTTGGCAAACGTGTTTCTTTATTTCTCGTAAGCCTCTGTTGCTACATCCGGATTTTGTGTAGCCTGACCTTATTACACATGTATTTGGGTCTTTTTGTGTGCATGTTAATAAGATATATTGGCGTGAATGGTGGCTATTATGCCACGGCTATCGTGTTGCCTTTACAAAGGAGTTGCTTACTCATTTTAAAGTTATTAACGCTGTTCGAATAGCTTTCAACGTTAACTTGTGAATTGACAGTCTCAACAAAGTAACTCATGTTACTGTAGCTAGTAGCATATATTAACTGCTAGTTTGTATATAGCATAATTTTAATTCAACAGTAGTTTATTCTTCTTGTTTCGTTATTACTAATATGATGTATAATAATTGTATATACATGTGCTTTGAAACATTGATATTGTGTTTTGTGAAGAGCGGCAAAATGGGTAGACATCGATTTCACAAAATGCTGTCAATTGGTAATTAGTCTTGTAAGGAGTAATTGTCCAGTTCTTTGTTGTCAATATCCGTGTTTGAACAATGGAAATATTTCTTTGTCTAGGGCATTATATCCCCCTACCCAACCACCCCATACGCGCATCATCAAAGATTACTTGTCTAATTGGGGTGTTTGTCAATTGGGTGCAATGCACAATAGATGGAGATGGGAGATTCTGAGTCAGTTGCACTGGTAACTGCGTTTTGTTAAAGTATAGTTGACTCTTCTGACGTTGTTTTATTTTCATCTGCTTCATTTTGAGTGTTTTGCGTTGTTTCCGTTGGTTGTGAAATTAGATCATAATTAATTATGAGATGACAACTCTGAGGCCTTTAATTTCTACGATGTTACGAGGCCTTTACAAATACACCGTGATTCAACAAAAACTAATTTCGGCATATGAATTCAGGTTTTTGCTCTGGCATATCTTTTTATCCGTGCAACTTTATCTCATGAAATTTTAGAATCATATTCCTGGTCCAATTCTCTAAATATTTTGAAAAATTTTAGCGTGATATATTATCAGGCATTAGAGATATATGAAAAACAGTTTGGCTTAGTTTTTTTGTTAATCACGGTGTATAATACTGTGTGATTTGTGTGACCAATGGACGGTGCGTGCGTGCGATCAGACAAAGGTCGTGTAATTGTACAATGCTATCGGTTGATTTGAAGTCATTCTTCTGCAAACCTAGGGAAGCCTGACAGGATCACACCCACCTCCACCCCTCTACCCTCCACCCCCGAAAGGTGGATCAGCTGCAGTTTGCAGACAATTTAACTGTTTTAGACGTGGACTACCTCAGGTGCCTCTGTTGGCCTTTGCTTCAATCTCTCTTGCGCTCTCGCTCAGGGCAACTTCTATGGGTAACTGGGTAACTGACCTCAGTAGTAATCATTGCTGGGAATTTTCTATGATTCAGGTTTTACGCAATTCTTTTTGAGAGCACTCCGGTTTTTTGCGCCGTTAGGTACTGAATCTGCTGCGAAGCTTTTTAGTATGGGATGCGCAGCTTTATCGGTTCTAAGCAGGGTGGTCGATATATCGCAATAGACGCAGTTGGCCGTGTTGCTGTGTAAATTGCATTGGTATTAAAATATTATAGAGTTCATCGTTGCCAATTTAGTTGATTCGGTGATGCCAACGTTTACAAAGAATAGGTTTTTATTAGGAAATAGATACTTATGTGTATGCAAACGTCATTTGCATTGATCAGGATATAGTTATCTTTAACTTCTTTGAATCATTAAAATAATTATACGATACTCGGTAATGTAAATAGTTTGCTTTCTGCGTCTTGTGTTATAGAGAGAGATTATGATTGGAAAGGAACTGAATGAATTATTTATTATTCCGAGTATTTATATAGCGCCTCTTCAAGAAATCTACTCAGAGGCGCTCTCTGCGCTTAAGTACATACATGTATGACCTCATAGACACATCTGGGTTCCAAATTGATTATCAGACTGCAGGATGGTGCGGTTGTTAGTCTAAGTTTATTATTTTTATTACCAGTATAATAGTAAGCAGATCAAGTTGTCGATTGAGTAGAGTTGGAGCTTTAGTTTTACACGCATGCAGCCAATCAGACAGACGTCCATTCATTTGCAGTTGAATTAGTTTTTCTGTAGTTTTTCTTAAAGATGCCCTGATGCTTTTGTTTCTGTATTAAATCTGTTGGTGTTTCGATACACACAGGGCTTAAGGTGTGACTGGACGGTCATGGACGGCGTCCATGCACTTATTTTAAAATCTGAACGCCGTCCTGCCACTTATTGGCCGGCACAGCCTGGAAAGGTAATGGGCGTGCAGGCTCTTCTTTGGAGCAGGTATGGGGCATACAGGCACTTATTTTTCCACACTTTAAGCATTGGATACACAGAATGTCGCATAATTCGTTACTCGGGCAAGGTGATGTCACAGATTATGCTATTGCTCATACTTTGTTTAAACAATCTGTTGATTAAATTTACTACTGCTTGTGTTCTTCGAACTTGAAACAATTTTCAGATACTGCTGAACCACTTTCGACGGCCATTTATATACGGCTGTTTTGTAGTCTCGTAAACGTGTAAAGCAACAGACAGTTTACCGTCCGCCGCCGCCGCCTCTCAGCTTGTTATGTATTCTTCCTTTGAACCTCGTTACTTGAGTCTTAGTTGTTAGAAACTCTGGTGCATCATTAGTGCAAAGTAATTTCACAGTTTAAAATCCGAGTCTGTAAAGGAACTTTGTTAAACAGTGTTTAATCTAGACGTCTTCGGGGGGGGGGGGGAAGTGACATTCCCATACAAATTTGAGAAGTGTTGTTTGCATGTATATGCGTACCTTTCCCCTCCTCCAATCAGAAAAATTATACATGTAACATATCTCCCCAGAACAATTGTTCATTGTTGTACTTTTTTAAATTCGTCAGAAATTTTTTTGGGTCAAAGGGTGCCATCGCTGTCTGGCTCAGAGGTTTTTTCCGCCCCCCAAAAACCGAAATTCCCCCTCCAAAGCAGGGGGGTCTAGATTATATACTGTTTGTTAAATTGGTAGAGTAAGTTGTTCAAGTCTGATTGACAGTGATATTAGTAGACGTAAAGATAATACAATACAATTCACTTTATTGCAACCAGAAAACAAGATGATAATGTTGACTGTTGTAATGATGATGATAACATTGTTATAATGATGATAACATTGTTATAATGATGATAACATTGTTTAACGCTTTACCGACGAGCTGCACTGTATTCCACTCACTTTTACTACTCGCCGCTCGTTGTGAAAGAGTTAATGGTATTTGTTTGATTAACGACATGATTCTGGTGTTAGACGTTAGTAGTCAGATTCTGGTGTTAGACGTTAGTAGTCAGATTCTGGTGTTAGACGTTAGTAGTCAGATTCTGGTGTTAGACATTAGTAGTCAGATTCTGGTGTTAGACGTTAGTAGTCAGATTCTGGTGTTAGACGTTAGTAGTCAGATTCTGGTGTTAGACGTTAGTAGTCAGATTCTGGTGTTAGACGTTAGTAGTCAGATTCTGGTGTTAGACGTTAGTAGTCAGATTCTGGTGTTAGACGTTAGTAGTCAGATTCTGGTGTTAGACGTTAGTAGTCAGATTCTGGTGTTAGACAATAGTAGTCATAAAACGGATGAAGCCGTTATTATGTTAATTATTCTTATCATACCTCAGTTGACCCGAAGTTCCCGTAATATATTTGCTATCTGATTCAGAGTTCTGGCCTCTTGCCATCTCATGTTACCTCCGCTTGTTTTAATTATTATTACATAATTATTATTATGCATGTACTATTTACTACTCTTATGCTCGTAAGAACTCATTTCAACGCGCTACTAACTGATGTAGCAAGTTGAACTACCAATTGTTATCTGCGTAGGAAGTTACATTGTTATTGTTCAATTGTATAATTATTGACTGTGTAAATATTCCTTTCTAGTATTAACGACAGTTTGTAAGTTCGTGGGACAAGTATTATTTTATTATTTTGAGATTAGATGTTGGCTGTGGCGAACACTAGCGGCGCAAGTTTAACGTTTAACAGTTTAACAGTTTGTATATGTGTAATAATTAATTATATTGAGCACAGCTAATGAGAAGTTGGTAAATAAAGATGTTGCCTGTATCAGTTGCAATACATGTAATTATTAAATGTAATTTTTACTCGTAATAATCATTACATGCATTCACTGCATAATAGTTATTACGTGTATTTCGTATACTGTGGTTATTACATGCATTAAATTTCGTGTAGTGATTACTACGTGCATTACTACATTTTAGTCCACTGCATGTAATTGTTGATGCATGCATGCATTACAATCATGTGAAGATTGCATTCATATCTTTGTAATTGTTACATACACTTTGTTACATGTAATTATTATGTGCGTTACATGTAATTATTATGTGCGTTGCATGTAATTATTATGTGCGTTGCATGTAATTATTATGTGCGTTGCATGTAATTATTATGTGCATTACATGTAATTATTATGTGCGTTGCATGTAATTATTATGTGCATTACATGTAATTATTATGTGCGTTGCATGTAATTATTATGTGCATTACATGTAATTATTATGTGCGTTGCATGTAATTATTATGTGCGTTACATGTAATTATTATGTGCGTTACATGTAATTATTATGTGCGTTCACTGCATGTAAATAAATATTGTAAATGTTTCTACTGCATGTGAATATCGCATGCACTCGCATGGTGTAATTATAATTATGTATTCATTGCAAGTAATTGCTGCATGCGTTCTATGCTGGTGATGAACTTGTCTGAGTGTATTTGCATGGATGTATGTGTATAACATACAGGGTGGGCCATAAGTAGGCCTAATCCCCTCCTGTTTTTGCCAATATATTGGCCAAAACTATGAATTTTTCAAATCAAGTTGTACCGGCTTAGAGGTAATTCATATCTACGTACAGTAGCCAAATTTCATTGACATACGTGTAACAAAACAAAAGTAATATCACTTTTAGTGCACCGACTCACTGGTTTTTGACAATTCAAAAACTTAACGCAACAAAACGTAACAAAAACGATTTTATTAGGTCACACCTCAAATAATTGTATTTCGTAATAGGACCCTATAGTATACTGCTCGTAGTTCAATTCGCACGAACTGCAACTAGGTGTGTTTTCCGTGGTGGGCCCAGGGGTTTGGAATGGGCTCCCACCGAGTCCCACAGGAGCTACATTTGCTTCCTGGGTCTCTTACTGAAGCATTGACGCTGAAGCATTGAAGCACGGACGCTGCTTGAAGTCGGCATTGTCGAAGTTAATTGGTGGAATCATGGAATGATCTTAACATGCATGGAGACTATGATGATGATGGCTGCACGAATCACTATCATTTGTGCTTCTACTCTGCCACCGCTGATCCTTTGGTACTGGACTTCTATTTTAACAACCCTTCTAACTAGACAGTAGACACAGAGCTCGTGAATAAGCTGGTGCCCTGAGTTTCGCATTCGAGTTGCACTTTAGAAATGTGGAGATTACGATTACTGTTAACCTGGATACTTTCGAATGATAAGCTTACTTTTGATACTCTTTTGGTCGCAATGGCATTCAGTAGGCCTACATTCAGCAACCTATACATCCAACATGTATCGCAATCGACCCCCTTTCTAGGCCTATAGACTTCGGGTTTGTCACCCTTCCCGGATTTCAGATATGGGTTATCATCTACAGTCGTCGTTATTGTGTGTTATTTTAATTAGCGGTCTGCTTTAACCCCAAGACAAGATATATCTCCTCGTTCGCAGTTGTTGCGTCTCTGTTGCGTTTGAGATTGTAGCAGTGCCACTCGTCATGAGCCGCATCCTGTTCGCAGGCTGACCTCGTTACAGGAGACCGTTCCACTATCTGCTATGTCTGTGGAGGACATGCCATGCAATAAAAAAAGTCCTATCCCGTTCCACGAGGAACATAGGGAGGCGCTCATCTCCTTTTCCATGGCCCTGAGCCAGCAATGGACGAATCCCAAGGTCCTGGACACGGGGCCAGTGTATCGCAGGACTTGCTGTTTACTTCCCAGCTTACGCCGGTACCAAATTATACTGCTTGGTGACAGAGGCACGTGTGCGTAAACAACTTGCCCAAGGTCGTTACCCGGAGTCGAACCCGCTCCGTGAGCGGACGCGTTACCGGTCTACCACCAGGTCGCACACAATGCCATGCAATGCATGCATCTTATACACAGCTCTGCGGACAGTGTACATGCGAACACGGCGTGTAATTTCTAATGCTTTCGTTGCATCAGTGCTTAAAGTGTGGACAAATAAGTACATGCCTCCATGGACGCCTCTTACCTTTCCAGGCTGTGCTGGCCAGAACGTGGCAGGACGGCGTTCAGATTTTAAAATAAGTGCATGGACGCCGTCCATGACCGTCCAGCCACACTTTAAGGCCTGCGTTGCATGCAATTATTGCACACCGATCTGTGTAATTATTGTATTGTACGACCTATGTTGTATTGTATATGGAAATTTATAAAGCGCCTAGCTCAGCAAGAGCCTTTCAGAAGCACTCCCAGTGCAATCGAGTCGACTTCTAGGCTATCATCTATATCATCTAGTTTGACATCTACATGTATCTATGATTCTAATTTATCATCTTTGTAATCTAGGTTAACATCTATATTATCTTGGTTGACATCTATATCATCTAGGATTTTAGGTTATCATCTATGATTCTATGTAATCTTGGTTAACATCTGCATCATCTAATCGTCATCGTATATGTCATCTTGGTTGACATCTTTATCATCTATGTAATCTAGGTTAGCATCTTTATCATCTAATCATCTATGTCGTCATATAATTTTATTTCATCTTGGTTAACATCTATATCATCTAGGTCATCATATATATACACCGTGATTCAATAAAAACTAAGCCAAATTGTTTTTCATATATCTCTAATGCCTGATAACATATCATGCTAGAAATTTCCCACTATTTAGAGAAGTGGACCAAGAATATGATTCCAAAATTTCATGAGAAAACGTTGAACGGGTAAAAAGATATGAAAATTTAAACTTCATATGCAGAAATTGCAGTTTACAAGCAATTTTCTGTCAGATTCAATAAAAAAGCAAGCTAAACTGTTTTTCTTATATCTTCAATGCCTAATAATTAATTATGCTAAAATTTTCCAGATATTTAGGGAATTGAACCAAAAATAGGATTCCAAAATATCATGTCGTATATTTGAACGAATAGAAAGATATGAATATTTAAACGTCATCTCCAGAAATTTCAGTTTCAGCAAGTCTGTTATGGTGCTCATTGCGGTTTCGATGCTTGATAGTTCCCAATTTTGGTCTTCAGGGATCCTGGGTAAAATTAACGGAGTATATTATCGCAATGTTCTGCTGTCACAACATCTTCCACCTGTTATCAGAAATATATAGCCCCAGAAGGCTGTTTTCTTTTTCAACAGAACAGCGCCAGCCCACAGAGCCAAGGAAACCATCGAAATGCTGACAAGAGAGACGTCAGACTTCGTTTATACCACGTTATGGCCTCCGAACAGCCCAGATTTGAATCCTGTCGACTAAAAGTGTGGGGCGTGCATGACGTAAGACCGAGTCTAGCAGGCAACAATCAATGATATAAACGATATGAAGCAACGCTTGTTGGAAGTGTGAGATGGCCTGGGGCCCTGGACCCGAGGATAATCGACGATGCCGTTTCCCAATGCATGGCGCCAGCGCCTGCAGGTTTGCGTGCAAGCAGGAGGAGGACATTTTGAGCATGTTTTTTAATTAAATAATGAAACCATGCTGTTTGGGTCATATTGTTACTTCAATTCTCTACATGTCTGGAAATTTTTAGAACGATTAATTGTCAGGCATTAGAGATAATAAGGAAACATTTTATTGAATCCGACAGAAAATTGCTTGTAAACTGCAATTTCGGTATATGAAGTTTAAATATTCATATCTTTTTACCTGTTAAAATTTTTCTCATGAAATTTTAGGATCATATTCTTGGTCCACTTCGCTAGATATTTGGAAAATATTGGCGTGATATGTCATCAGGTATTAGAGATATATGCAAAACAATTTGGCTTAGTTTTTATTGAATCACGGTGTATATATATCATCTTGGTTAACATCTATGTCATCTTGATTAACATCTATATCATCTAGGTTATCATATATAGCAGGGGTTCTCAAACTGTGGTACGCGTACCCCTAGGGGTACGCCAGGCGCCGGTAAGGGGTACGCGAAAATTTCCGGAAATATAAATTTTTCTTTGAGTTTATGCACTTTCTGCTCATTTTTTTCTTGATTAGAAATGATTTTTAACGTTGCTTCATGTAACAGCATCGTAATTTCTTTCTTTCACAACATGTGATTGAACTCACATACATGTACTAGGCTTATATTATAGGGCATGCAACATGTTTATATTTAGGCCTGCCATATAACTTTGAAACAAAATAATGTATAAATGGTTGAAAGAACCAAAGCCAAAAACAGGCTATTATAGAGCTCAAAAAGGTTAGCTGAATTGTTCTGTGGATTAATTTCTGGTCGAGCTTTAAAATAAATTTGTGATTCCTTTCAGCACCTTATATAGCCTAATTATATATCTGTTTGAAACTAGTTTTTAAACTGTACCGTATATTCTTGCTATCAAAAATAAATATGGGATAAATTTGAGTTTGAAATGGACAAATATTAAACCAGGTAATTTTTTATTTTAAATCTGTGCTAGTCGAAACAAGCACACAACAATATAACGCTATAGGTTAGCTCTTTCTTAAAGATTATAGACCAATTCCATTTTTGTTGATTATGATTGCATGATTAAAACTTTGCATATGTTCAATTTTGCTCCATGTAGGCTCTACTCTACGAATCTAATAGGCCACACCATACAATGATTAAAGGGACTTTTTAGTTGTCAATGCAATGGAGACTGAGCAATGGCATTTTGTTTCTGATCTGACGTTGCTGGGGGAACGCCACCATTCGATTTTTTTACTTGGGGGTACAATAAAAATAAAGTTTGAGAACCCCTGATATATAGGCCTATCATCAAAGGTAGCATTAGTTTACTTATAATTATTACATGGGCCTAAACCTTATTACATTTGATAGGCCTATGTCAAATCATTTGTATTCACTATAGCCTGCGTACAAATAGGCCTACAGCATAGGCTATACATTATTTACTGCATAATTATGCTATTAATATTGCATGCATTCATAAGATTAATTATTGCTTGCATGTCATTGCATCTAGATAGGCCATGCATATAATTATTGCACGCATGTCGTTGCATGTCGTTGCATGTCGTTGCATGCACATTTCCGTTTTTGTCTGTCAGTTTGATTGATGATAATGCAAATGATTTACAAGTACGATCAATATACTCAAAAGTTGACAAACTACTCCTACTTATTTACGATAGTATACAGACACGTTTATTTCCGACTCCAAGCCTATAGATTTCCTGTAGGCTTTTGACGTTTGTAGGTCAACAGATTAATTGTTTGATCAATACCAGTCCAGAAACAAATGTTGAGAACAGGACGACCAGCAGGAATTGTGTAGGAATCTATGAATTATAATGACAACAGATGACCTATCCAGGCTATCCTAGCCTACTCAGGAGCTCTCACAGTGTGCTCACTGCTCTACTCATTCTGCCAATCCTGTTTCACCTAGCTCCGATAGTGAATTATAATGTCAGATTTAAATCTCGGGCTAGCCTACAGCACGGGTCGTCCACGGGAACCTTAACTGGCGTGCATACGGGCAGGGGTGGTGAAGCCGGATCGAGACTATGTAGGCCTATAGGCCTACGGGCGCTATATTATGAAGCGAGGCCTATCTATAACTGCAGGCCCCTCAAAAGTCAAATTGCTGCGGCGCACTTAACTAGGCCTGGTAGGCTACCCAAGTAAACGCGTGTCTGTAAAAACGTATGTTTACGTTCCACTAATAATTGCCAGGCTCACATTAACCGAATGTCTGCGAATTGGATTTAATTGTTAACTGTTGAGATTTTAGATTAGTTGATCTGTATGTATGTAGGCATGTGTATATATAATTAGGGCCTATGTGCGTGCCTATATATATATATATATATATATATAATATGTATATATATATATATAGGCCTGTGTGTGCGTACGTGCTTTGCGTATGTGTGCTATAGAGTATAGACCTATCCAATCCAGATATGTACGTGTTCTTTCTCTCTAGGGTACAGTACCCGGTACACTGTTGTACGTATGCTGTTGCAGCTGAACTATAGCGACCGTTGATGGCCGACGGAGTCCTGAGAGTGAGTGCCTCTGCTGTGTGTTTAGACCTCCCTCCCCGCTCCCTCTCTTTCTCCCTCCCTCCCTCACTCCCTCCCTCACTCCCTCCATGCCAGGTGCATTAATTGTTGCATTAAACTGTTGAATTATTGACAGGCCCGGATCTACAGTTTTGGGGGCCCTGTGCTGATCGAATGACGGGGCCCCTTACAATTTTAGGAAGCCAGGCAGACATGCAATAACCCGAAACACAATTTATTAAACTTTACAGCACATAAGAAGTAGATAGGACAATTGTCACGAGCTCACGACTCACGCACTGACATCATGGGCGGAGTTTGGTCTCCGTTCTTGGGGGGGGGGGGTTGGTAGTAAAAAGTTGGGCTTAGGTTGGAGTGGAAACTTAGTTCAGAGCGAGCGGCGCCAAATTTTTTTATCCTCGGCACAAAAAAGTTGATAACCTTTTTTAGTCATCAGCAGAGGCGTAGCGACCACCCTCCGTACCCTCCGACCGAAGGGGCCCCCGACAAGAAAGGGGCCCCTAAAAGTGCCAAAAAATGAATGACATGACAAAAAAAGGTCATCAACTTTTTCGGACTGCGAATTGATGAAATATTTCCGAGATTTTGGCCGGATGACTAAAAAAAGGTCGTCAGAAATTTCTGGGACATTATGCTCGGAGGGGGCCACGTTCATTGTTGCTACGGCCCTGGTCATCAGGTCGAAATCTCATAAAGCCATGCAGGGGCGCAACCAGAAAATTTTCCTAGGGGGTGCTCAGAATTATTATTGTAAGCGCCGATGGTGCGAAGTAGCGAATGCCAAAGGAACTTGCTTGATTGTGTTATCTTAAAGACCGAATGACCCCTACCCCCCCCCCCCCCCCCCACGCACCAAAAAACTCATCGGATTTGGAAAAATTGCGTGTGTCACCTTTTTAGCCTGGGGGGTGCTCAAACACCCCCCAGCACCCCCCTAGTTGCGCCACTGAAGCCATGCTATTTTTTCCGCCAAAAAGTGACCATTTTTAGTAATGAGAATGAAGTTTCGGTTCGTGAATTTTGTTTCCGCATACATTTTCCAGTCTAAGCCAGGGCCTTCTAGGGGGCTATGCTCGGGAAAAGATACCATTTTCATGGCAAAAAATTTGACTCTGGACCTTCTTGGAGGCTTAGCCCCTCCCCCTTAGCCCCTGATAAACTCCGCCCACCGCCCATGGTTCGGCTTTTTTATATTGGTGATTATCCACGTATAACCCTGGGTCTTCTTCTCTATATCATCGAAAGTCCCTCGCATTTTCTCCACAAAAGTTATCAGTGACTCGTACAGTACGTTTGAGAGGGATGCATCACAGTGATGTCATCATATAGCCTACTATGACATTATTTGGTTATATATTATTTTAGTCATAGCTATTATGATTGCTAATTTGATATGCATAATGCAGTGCAATTTGCACTGTTTCTTTTCTGAATCCTCACTTTATTTATTTTTTACTTTTACAATTTGGAGGCCCCACCGAAACTTGGGGCCCTGTGCTGCAGCACAATCAGCACCGTGGTTAATCCGGGCCTGATTATTGACTGTTCGCCAATCCTTTGTTCGCAACCTGATTTTTTATGGGCCTCAATGCAATCTTAGACGAGCGGACAGAGAGAGTCAGCGTGGCAGAATGAATTAAGAAAATCAGACGAAATGCGTGTGTGTGTGTGCGCGCGTATGTGTGTGTGCGTGTGTATGCGGGTGTGTGCGCGTGCGTGTGTGCGTGCGTGTGAGTGTGTGTCTGTGTGTGAGTGTGTGAGTGAGTGTGAATGTGTGTAGATAACAGATCTAGACAGACAGAGAGACAAAAAGACAGACATACAGACAGAAAGACTCATACACAGAGAGAGATACAGAGACAGAGACAGACCTAAATGCATTCTTAGGGTCGAGGTCATACAGTCGCTATAGAAAATTGCATTCCTAACAAGTGCCAGCACTGCCAGGTGACAATGAGAGAAAGAGAGAGAGAGAGAGAGAAACGGAGGGAGGGAGGGATGGAGGGGCAGAGAGGGACCGATAGAAATAAGAAGAAAGCAGTAGTCTATGGTCTAACAGCCATAAAAACGAATGCTTGTGGCGCCCCACTTATTACGATAATGACCTGCTACTTTCTTGGGAGCAATAAAAGCCTATGTTATGTTATGTTATGTTATGTTATGTTATGTTATGTTATGTTATGTTATGTTATGTTATGTTATGTTATGCTGCTCTCCTCTCTCCCAATTCTTTTATTCGACGTTTCATCGCCGCAGCAGCCAACCTCAATCAAATCAACAGCAGCAGACCCCGTATGTTGTTCAGCCGACAGAGGAGGGAGGCACGTGCATCGGCGCCTGCAGAGGGAGGTCGACGCTTCTGCTGCATGCGCCTCAGAGGGGAGGCGCCCAGCGGCGGAACAGCGCTCGCTCTTCTATCTATATCGGACCGCGCAGAAGCAGACGACCGTTTACTACAAGAGACTTTGGCGGGTAGAAGAAGAAGAAGGATTATTATACGGCGTAACGGCGGTTGGATGTTGAGACGACATAGGTTTGATTGGCGGTTGTTATGTTGTCGTTGTTGTTGGATTTATGATCGTAGATTAGTAGCTCGGTTCGTCATTCTGAAATTTACGGATTTATTCGATATAAGGGATATTTTGCAGCACAACCGAGAAAACGAGACGGACTAGCCTAACAGAGGCAGACAGAATCTGACATTCAGAGACAGACAGAGAGACAGATAGACAGTTTACATAGACATACAGACAGATCAACAGAGAGGGCCAGACAAACACAGACAGATAGACACACACAGAAAGACAGACAGACAGATAAACAGAGAGACCGGTATACAGACAGATATACAGACAGAGACAGATTGACAGATACATACACAGACAGACACATTGATAGGCAGAGACCAAGCAGACAGAGGAGTTATTAGAGGATATTCCGTTGACAGTTAAAGACCTTCACCTACACTCCTACAGCATCTTAAAAAAAGCGATGAGTAGAAGAGCGAGTTTGTGTCAGAGAGCGGAGAAAGGAGGAGGAGGCGGAGGGGGCGAGAAGAGGATTTCGAGAGTTCGTTTTCCAGACGAACTTGTCTTCCTTGACGACATCAAGGAGAATGATCTGTTGGCTGCGAAAGCCATGCTACGAAGAGCAAGCATCAAGATCGACATCAACGCCATCGGAGACTCGGGTAAGTACTAAGTACCCTATTGTATAGGTTAGGCCATAGCCTACACTCCTACAGTTCATATAGACTAAATTAAGGCTATGCAATAGTAATACATTGCTTACTTAGGCTACTTTCATGATAAATATGTACATACCATGTACACATAATATTATAATATATATAAATATAATATTATATCTCTATACAGATACATTGTTTTGACCTTTCTAACCTACACGGCAAACTTCTAAAGCGCCACCCAAAAGCAAGCGCGGGGTACCGGCTTATTCGCGTTAAGCTTGCGTAGGCCTACATGGCGCCCCGTTTGCATATAGGCCTACAGTCCTACATGTATACAACAGTTACTATAAATGCATCATGCATGTATGCATACCAACAGACATGCATACTCAAAATGTGGTGGTGGTGATGATCATCATCATAATCATCATCCTCCTCATCATCATCATCGTCGTCATCATCATAATCACACATTATCATCATCATTCAATAAGCTTATACCCGAAGTGCATGGGTGATTAAACCGATAAGATTGTAATCAATTATTGTGAAAACCGTTAGCATACAACAAACATGCATAGCACCTATACGCGATACGCGGGCTCCATTAGCTCCCAGCGCTGGCAGCGCATCGAATACAAAATCGCTGCTATGGTTTGGAGTTGGCTCCTTGGATATATTATGCTCCGGCCCAAGATCATGGCTCCTGCAGTCTTTCCATGCGAGCTCTGATGTGTTAGCTCGCATAGCCCTTCGCTCTGCCTCTAGTCTAGGGCGAGGACCCCGTCTAGGGGTATAGCTTTTGAACTCTCGTGTTATAAGCGAGCGCCTCTGAGTAGTTTCTTGAAGAGGCGCTACATAAATTCAAATAATGAATGAATGAATGAAGTTGGAACCTCAACCTGTCAACATCGTGCTTTCTCTGTCTGAAATAATCTCCAGTTGGAGATGAGTCTATTGCCTAGTCAGACTGCATGGGAGCGCCTCTGAGTGGACGTCTTGAAGGGATGCCATATGAATTCTTGAAATGAATGAATGAATGGATAATTAATTCTAGTTCGAATCGAATAGCATCATTATATTTTGCTATACAAGAATTTGCTCACTCTTAACATATTCCAGTAGCTCTATAATTATAACCGCATGCAGAGCCGTATCAAGATTTATAAGCCTAAGCCTATAGTCGGTTGATTCGGTTGTTTGTTCATTTGGTGAAAGTTGAGCACCCCCCCCTCAAAGAAAAATCGTCGCTATGGTCTATAATCGATTGGCAATTTTACTAATCGAGTGGACAGCTAATTTTGACAATAGTCCACTCATTCACAATGAAGATTTATTTATTGGTCCTTCAAGGTTATATAGAGAGACTGCAAAATGTTAAATATTTTATTAGTCTAATATAAAATAGGCTACTGATCGATCAGCAATTAATCTATGTGACGACGCACACCTCTACATTAGAACATAATTATTGATATTTATAACCATGGCATAGCCATGGACGTCAACGCCATAAATACATGTACATACACGGTGTCCCAATTGAAGTGAGCCCCTTTTTGTTTTGGCGATATATCTGTTAATTCTAAATGAAACTCTATAACATTTTACAGCGTGAAAGAGGGATAAATTATAAATGTTTTCTGAAAATTTTATCAAATTCTATCAACATAGTCCGAAGTTATGCACATTCAAATTTGGACTAACAAAATTTGAAGTTGCCAACATGTAAAAGATAGGAAATTAGTGTTAGCGCTGTTCTTTAAAGCTGATGTTCAAAATGTCCTCCATTAGCTCGAATGCATGCTCTGAGGCGCTTTCGCCATTCATTGATTGCATTGTCAAAAACCCCTTGATCAAAACGATTTTTTTCTTCCACATTTCACTGTTTGAAGTGGTCACTGGTCAACGTCACGTATGCGAGTTTCATAAGGCTGCGATGAGCCAGTTTCTGTTATGAAATTCTTTTAAAAACCTTTTGCACCATAATGTTTTTTTTCTATTAATTTTTTTTATTAAACTCAAATCATCTTTGCCGAAAATCATTTTTATTATTGTCCCCTAACATGGAAATTACGAAAATATGACGTGATATTTATTAATTTAGAAACTAAGGCGTGCAGTTGCAAACAATAAGTTCCTATCGTTTACATGTTGGAAACTTAAAATTTCCTTTGCCCAAATTTGAACGTGCATAACTTCGGACTCTGTTCGTCGAATTGGATGAAATTTTCAGGAAACATTGATAATGTATCCCTCTTACAGTCTCTGAAATTTAATAGAGTTTCATTTAGAACTAACAAGTATATCGCCAAAACAAAAAGGGGCTCACTTCAATTGGGACACCGTGTATATTACGTTATATAAGCTTATATTTTTTATATATAGGCATGCATGTGCACACGCATAAGCCTATAATTATGTATATGAATACATTGAATAGGCCTTCGTGCATGCACAGACAGTGACAGACTAGGCTATACGTAGTACGTATTATATGCATCATAGATGTATTCTATGTATCGTTCTGTGTATTTCTGGTCATTGATATGCCATGCCAATAATGCCATAGAGCGTTTTAAGAACTTGCAAGGTTGCATTATGTAGGCTACCTGCCTCGGAATTTTCCCGTGCATGCACCCGCCCCTCTCTTTGTCTGTCTGTTCTATTCTTTGACTGGGCTATGCCTGTCTGTGTGTGTGTGCCTGCCTGTCTGTGTGTGTGTGAGCGTTTGTGTCTCTGTTCTTTTGTCTGTCTCACTCTCTTTTTCTGTTCCCTATATATTCTGGTTAGTGATATTCGTCAATCGGCTTCAGTAGTGCGCGACACTGAATGGCACCACCCGGTCACAGAGAGACTGTTGATTGTGGTATACATTAATAGTATTGTGCCTCTTGGTGAATAGTAACGGTGGAAGAAGACGTCATCTCCGTGCAGTCAATTCGTCTTTTGGGGTTTTAAACAAACATGCAGTTGATACATGCAATATACAAGCGACGCGGGGGTATGCAATGTTATGCACGTGCACAGAGTCGAGATCAGGGCTTATAAAATTATAGCCTAGACAACAGCAGTCTAGGTATACACAAGGGAAACTCCGCCACTGCATGTTTGCGCTCTGCCAGTGCCAGTCCCAAGTCTGGATAAAGGAGGAGGGCGACACTAGTCATCTTCGACATGGCAGTGTCGTTAAAATGTTACAATGGTCATGACTATGAAACAGTTGAAACTGATGCATACACCTCCAAGGCAGAGGACAGTGAGCAGCTGCTGCTGAGGACAGCGTAGCTCTTCGAACTGAGGAGAACGAGAACACGGTCATCGAACGAAGTGATATATAATTGTAAGCAAAGTTATGACCTACTTTCGACCACTTCCCCATACTTGCCCTCAGTTGTTCGCATTTGACCTTTGACCCTCCTATAGCCCTTCGTTCGCCAACAAACTCCGAAGAATACAAAACAACAACATCGTGGACCAGACTAGTGCATGGTAACTAAAAGTAACTATATATATTTACTTTGAAAAGTAACTGTAATCAGTAACTAGTTACTTTTTTGGGCAAAGTAATAAGTTAAAGTAACTAGTTAGCCTACTTTTTTGCAGTCCAGTAACTAGTTACTGTAACTGATTACTTTTAAAAAGTAACTATAGCCAACACTGAAGAAAGTGGACGACGATGGTGTCCTGCGTTGGTGGAAAAGCTGGCAGTTAAACGGAGATTCGCGTCAGTCTGTATTTTGTTCCAATCGCCAGAAGAACGAAACCGACTGCCCAGACAAAACAGGATACGAGACAATTTATGGTGGAATTCTTTAATGGGAAACCATGAAAACGTCGGTTTGATGAAGGTTGAGAGAGAGAGAGAGAGAGAGAGAGAGAGAGAGAGAGAGAGAGAGAGAGAGAGAGAGAGAGAGAGAGAGAGAGAGAGAGAGAGAGAGAGAGAGAGGCAGCGAAGGAACGAGACACATGGAGGATAAGAAGGAGGAGGAGGAGGAGGAGGAGGAGGAGGAGCAGGAGCAGGAGGAGTGGGAGCAAGAGCATGCAGGAGCAGGACGAGGAATTTGGTAATAAAAGACAGCAGCGGGTCATTTTATGAACCACATAACATCAAGGTGGTGCTCGGCTGGTATACATGCACTGGATGAATAGACTGACTCTTAACTTAAAACTGTTAAAGTTCACGTATGTAGGCTATAATTTTATATACAATAATTATTATGCATGTATATATATAAGATTTACGTTGGCACAAAAGTTTTATTGGTGCTGTTAGAGTGCATTTAACAGCAGCTGAACGAACTATCAAGTGCATAGGTTACTCTCTGGGACTTATATACTTTTTTATGTAGGCCTAAAAACTTGGTATCAAATAGTTTTTTTAAATTTATTTTCTTGTGCTATGCTATTGAAGAGAGCAACAAGTTATGCATGTGTCTCGCATGATGACAGTCTGGGATGTAGAATAAGCTTACATCATCATCATCATCATCATCACCACCACCATCATCATCGTCGTCGTCGTCGTGATCGTCGTCGTCGTCATCATCATCGTCATCGTCATCATCATCAACAACAACAACCATGGGCTCATTAATCAGTTTATGCCGATGCAGGTGTATACAGATGGGATTCATCGTTGTTGATAGGCCATCTAGGTGAAAATTATTTTGGTTGAATACTACCATAATAAACAGTGGCAGCTGATTGAGGGCAATAGCAACGCCAAAGCAGGGCACGACTCTTGGCATGCCCTGTTGCATATACCGTCGCTATTGCTCTGCATGCATGGTTAAAAAACCTTTGACCTGGTCGTTGCTCGGCCACAAAGGAATTGTCAGAATTGTTGCCTTGCCAGGAATTTATGTGGCACATAAATCGCCTTTAGCATGCACTGGCTACCTGCATGACTGCCCTCGCTATAGCTATAAAAAATGTCTGACAATAATATAGGTTCCGTTCTTGGACATGAAAATATTTCCAATATACCGTATACACGTAGCCTAACTGAGAAGAGCCAATATTTAATTCCTCACAAACCGATTACTCGATATCCATCTGTTTATTTTTATACAATCCGTCGGTGTAATGTGAATATATGTGAATAATGATTGTAATGTGAATATATGTGAATAATAATTGTAATGTGAATATGTGAATAATAATTATAATGTGAATATGTGAATAATAATTATAATGGGAATATGTGAAAAATAATTATAATGTGAATATGTGAATAATAATTATAATGTGAATATGTGAATAATAATTATAATGTGAATATGTGAATAATAATTTTAATGTGAATATATGTGAATAATAATTATAATGTGAATATGTGAATAATAATTATAATGTGAATATGTGAATGATAATTGTGATGTGAATAATTATATGTGAATAATAATTGCAATGTGAATATATGTGAATAATAATTGTGATAGCAGAAGACCAGATGATGATATCATAGGCCTGTTATAGTCGTCAAGTCGTTTGTTTTCGTTGGTCATTAAATCGTCGCCCGAGAATCGATGTCTCGCATTCAGTCTCTCCTTTGTCCGATTACCATTCGTCTGTATTCAGCGTATACACACGTTGCTCAGGAAATAAATTTGTAACCTGACGCTGCTGCATTGTTCCGTATGATTTATTATACCCCAACAAAACACGCTGTGTCTGTGTATGTGCTTGTGCTTGTGTGTGTGTGTGTGTGTGTGTGTGTGTGTGTGTGTGTGTGTGTGTGTGTGTGTGTGTGTGTGTGTGTGTGTGTGTGTGTGTGTGTGTGTGTGTGTGTGTGTGTGTGTGTGTGGATGTGCGCGTGTGTGTTTGTGTGTTCGTGTGTGTTTGTGTGTGTGGTGGGTCAAAGTACCTACTGAATACAGGTACATGCTATTCTCTTAGCATACGCCTACTTGCGTAACGTCGTTTGCCTTTGTGCGTGTATCTAGATGTTTCATGTCCCAGTGCTTGTTCGTCTGTCTGTGTGCATTCATCTGCAGTGCGTCCATGCACAGCCATATGTCGAATGCGCTACATAAATGTAGCATATTTCCTCCTTTATGTGCTAGATAAATGTAGCATAGAAAGGAGGAGGGCGACATTGATCATCTTTGATATGACACAGTGCCGTTGAACAGCACCAAACCAGCACATACATGTATGAACCAGGCATATACTTGCATTGGTGCATATACGTAAAGACTATGCAAATCTGACTATGGCAATTGTAATGCATGGTCACAGGTATACTTGCTTGCAACCAGCCGTGGCATAACATGGCATATGGGTTCTGTAAATAATTGTAAATCATGCAGCAGAATTATTTATCTGTGGTAGAAGCGTTGCTTGCGAATATTCGCCAGTGAAGACCACGTTCATAACAAACTATTATTATGGGCAGTCGATGGTATATAGGCTATACTGTAGTGGTATAGTAGTTTCAGTTTAACGATACTGCATATGATGGAAAGGATCATTAACGTCGCTTTCCTCATAAATTTATATATAAAATACAATGCAATACAATACAATGCAATACAATACAATACAATGCAATACAATGCAATACAATGCAATACAATACAACACAATACAATACAATGCAATACAATGCAATTTTTCTTATTGTGTCCTAGCAGTGATGTGAGATCCATTTTCAAATAACCCTGCATGGAATCGTCTTAAAGCAGGTGCGTTTCAGTACGTGACTACGTCATCTGTTTCTGCTTTTGTGACGTAGGTATGACGCCATTGCATCAGGCGGTTGTCGATGGCAACGAGGACGCCGTCCGTCTGCTCGTTTCGAACGGATGTGACGTCAACAGACAAGACACAGACACGTGGACGCCTCTTCATACTGCATGCGCATGCGGACACACCGATATAGCACGGTATGCGCTTGACTGTAATATACCCTATGTAGACCTATTATATACCACTGGACAACAAATGTTAACTTTGTTTTGCTTCCGAAAAATCTTTGACGGTTTTCTATAGAATTTGACGTGCTGAACACGATGGTGTGCTCAGAATTTTTGTATCACGTAAGGTTTTTGAGAAAAACAGTATGCAAGATTTTAACTTAAATGCTCATATATTGCATAATTTACTATATACTATAATTTAATTTTTTTTACTTCTAAAAGATCTTTGATGGTTTTCTATAGAATTTGACGTGCTGAACACGATGGTATGCTCAGAATTGTTGTATCACGTAAGGTTTTTGAGAAAAACAGTATGCAAGATTCTAACCTAAATGCTCGTTTATTGCATATAATTTACAATATGCTATAATTTAATTTTTTTTTATTTCCAAAAGATCTTTGATGGTTTTCTATAGAATTTGACGTGCTGAACACGATGGTATGCTCAGAATTGTTGTATCACATAAGGTGTTTGAGAAAAACAGTATGCAAGATTCTAACTTAAATGCTCGTTTATTGCATATAATTTACAATATGCTATAATTTAAATTTTTTTTATTTCCAAAAGATCTTTGATGGTTTTCTATAGAATTTGACGTGCTGAACACGATGGTATGCTCAGAATTGTTGTATCACATAAGGTGTTTGAGAAAAACAGTATGCAAGATTCTAACTTAAATGCTCGTTTATTCACTTTATTGCATATAATTTACAATATGCTATAACTTAATTTTTTTTATTTCCAAAAGATCTTTGATGGTTTTCTATAGAATTTGACGTGCTGAACACGATGGTATGCTCAGAATTGTTGTATCACATAAGGTGTTTGAGAAAAACAGTATGCAAGATTCTAACTTAAATGCTCGTTTATTCACTTTATTGCATATAATTTACAATATGCTATAACTTAATTTTTTTTTATTTCCGGAAAATCTTTCACTGTTTTCTATAGAATTTGACGTGCTGAACACGATGGTATGCTCAGAATTATTGTATCACGTAAGGTTTTTGAGAAAACAGCATGCAAGATTTTAACTTAAATGCTCATTTATTGCATATAATTTACAATATATACTATAACTTAATTTTTGTTATTTCCGAAAAATCTTTCACTATTTTCTATAGAATGTGACGTGCTGAACACGATGGTGTGCTCAGAATTGTTGCATCACGTAAGGTTTTTGAAAAAACAGCATGCAACATTTTAACTTACACGCTCACATTATATTGTACACATTTACAATATACAGGGTGGCGCAGAAAAAACCGGACTATTTTAAGTTTTTGCAATTGCATCGCTGAATAATCACAGTAATTATTGCCTTAAAACTATCATTAGACAGAAATGACACAGAAAAATGGCATTGGTTGGCATTTCACATAACATTAAATGAACTGTAAAATTTCAGAATTTTCTGAATGCGTAAGAAATTTCAGTCAAAGTGATGTTCAATAATATGTCCTCCGTTTGCTGCGATAACCAATGAGAATCGCTGTCCAATAGCCCGGTTGATAGTGTCCTCGCTGATTTCGTCCCAGCTTGCGGTCGGAACTTCTTTCAAATGTTCAATATCTCGAATTCTCTGCCTGTAGACAAACTGCTGAAGAATTCCCCAGATCGAATAGTCTACGGGATTCAAGTCCGGACTGTTCGGTGGCCAATTTTCTGGTTCAATAAAGTCTGGAACGTGAGCAGTGAGAAAAGCAACTGTTTTTCGTGAACGATGAGCAGGTGCTCCATCCTGCTGGAAAGTGAAATTGTCACCAGAGTGACCTATTATGTCTGGCAGTAATCCTTGATGTAGGACGACGTCACAGTAATATAATTACTTTGATTATTCAAGCGATGCAATTGCAAAAACTAATAGTCCGGTTTTTTCTGCGCCACCCTGTATATACTATAATTTAGTTTCATTGGAAAACAAATCTTTATAACAGTTCTTCCTCATAATATTGATGCTGATGATGACTGTATCACTTAGAAAAGTTGGAAACATGAAATTAATGTTTTACAGTTATTTCTTGTTTAGTTGCACATGTACAATGTACGGGATAAGCAAAAAAAGGGGGGACCCTTAGGTTTTTGGCCAATATCTTGGCCAAAAGTAAGAATTTCGACATGAAATTTTATAAGCTCAAAGACAATTCATATTTACACCAGATGGCCAAATTTCATCAAAATATTTCAAACAGAACAAAAGTTATACCACTTTTATGGATGCCTAATGCCTAAAACCACTGTTTTTTTACGATTCCAAAAGGTAACGAAAATTTGACGATTTCTCAAAAACCTTACGTGATGGGACAATTTCAAGGTGATTTTCGTGATCAGCAGCAGAAACTGCATAAGAAACACATGAAAGTGTCCAGGAAGCAAAATCACTGTTGTCCAGTGAATTATAAGATGATAATTGATGATGACAACGACGACGATGATGATGATAGTGGTGGTGGTGGTGACGATGATGATGATAGTGGTGGTGGTGGTGGTGGTGGTGGTGGTGACGACGATGATGATGATGATGATGTGTGTGTGTGTGTGTGTGTCACAGTGTGTGTATTTTCTGTTTAACGTCATTGTGTGGTAACAAAGACCATTACCGATGCCCTCCTCCTCTATATCCAGGCTTGACAACAATGACATCTTTCTATGGCACCATAACACGGTCTTGTCGTTACAAGGGCGACTCACATACATGTAGGCATCTACAATCACAGTGTAGGATCTATAAAGGCGACAACAGTACTGTTGTTTTGGAAACAGTGACAGGCCTAATAATAAAGAATGGTTGCAGCTGTCATTATTAGCTTTGACTCTTTGCCATGTAAACCCTGTATAAGTATACGTGACGGTTGATTAAAGGCTGTCACGCGATGCCTCCTGCATGCCTTCTGGCCTTTGCTACATGTATACTTGTATAGGTCTACAGCGCTGAAGCGTGCTCTCTGCTTATGCATTACATAATTGAGAAATCAAATGTAGTATCATTTCGCTGGTGACATGGTACGTTCTTGTGCTTGGCAAATAGCCTAATAGGCCTACCGTTCATAAATCAAGTCCGGGTTAGGGCGGATTTTGACATAGGCTACATGCAATTATGAATTTATTGACAACACGCAGAAACGTCCGTTAAAGTCAATTATTACCGTATACTGACAACTTGTGATAAGGACCAATCAGAATGACGATCACTGTCTGAGTCTGAACCGATTGCTAGATCAAGAGGTCTTCTCTGGATATAACAATCAGGTCAGCCATGGAAGTGTAGAGATAAGAGGCTAAGAGAACTTGCTAATGAAAAGGCAAATGAATGAATGAATGAATGAATGAATAAATAAATAAACGTTTATATGGCGAAATGATTGATCTGTTTGTAAATAAGGGAAAACTCTACATATATCCTTCCAACATTTCTAAAGATGAACGAAAAATTTTCCGACCTAGGATAAAAATGGCCCCCTTTGAAATTTCTGTATCCGCCTCTGTTTCTGAGATAAGTCCAATTTCAGGAGTGAGGACCCTATACGTCCGCGGCAGTGGTATGTATATAGGCCCACAGAAAAGGACATAATATTGGCCCTAACTTTGGTGATGTTTCTCTGAATGAAGCGAACAATCTTGAAGAGTCCGTAGTGAAAATGGATACTGTGATGGGGCATATGCATGCATGTAAACTTGTAAAGGACATTGCTTAAACTTAAAGGTCGACATTTGTACATTGAAAGTAGAAGACACGGTAATGTGGATTCTCCGAGCGTATAATATAGAGCTCGGCTGGAGTCCATCCATCCTCGTTCAGTTACGTCCGAAAGTCGAGCGCCATTTTAAGATATGTAGCCTACCATAATATTATGCCATATAGGCCTAATAATGTTCAGGCAGTAAACATACGCACGTATACGCACTTAGGAATGTACGCAATATGCTTAGGAATGTATGCACTATGCATACACTGTACTGAGTGTACTCAGTGTAGGCTACTGGCCTACCCAATACTATCCACTCGATTGCACGCTCGGAAAAAGCCAATTTATCGTAATCCGTTTCGCCACTACGACTTCTGAGAGCAGCTCGCGACTAATCATCCATCATTATAATTATTATGCTCTTCAGATGCCACTCATGCACGTGAATATTCATGTACATTGGGTTTCGTTTCAATAACAATGCGCCGCTCCTGTAATGTTTGATACACGTACCAACTCGGCCACTGTTTGCACTCTGCCGGTGCCAGTCCCAAGCCTGGATAAAAGAGGAGGGTGATGCTATTATCATGCTAATGATCTTTGTTATGACACTGCAGTGTTGTTAGACAATAACTGCTACTGTTGATACACCGCGTATACCTTGAGCTCTGTCTAGGGGAACTAGGGGCGAGATGGCCCTACTTTCCCTACTCCATCATGCACTATTAATCGTCGAACCTCTCCCTCAAGTGAAACACTTCAGTTGAAGTACACTTGGATGGCATCTGATGAGAGGCCCTTCAAGGCACTTGACGGCTGTTATTTATGCTGTGTGCCTCGATCTATAAGATTGAAATCCTCATATAGATGTGCGGATGAATGATTGAATACAATACACACACAGTATACGAGAAATTTTTTAGAATTGTAGAAAAATAGCTAATGGGGAGTCAGACGTTGATTTATGCGGACCTGGGGTGTACAATGAGGACTTTACTATGGGGTATACTAAGAAATACTATAGGGGCTTCATCCCACAACAGGGCTTTTTTAACGTGCAGTTGTACACAAAGTGTGCAGTTCTAAATGGATTTGCTCTATAATCTAAAAACCTTCCTTTTCTCTCCGGGTTGAACGCACCGGGAGCGCTTCTGAAAGGCTCTTGCTGCGTGAAGCGCTTTATAAATGGTCAGATACAAGATAATACATTACAATACAATACAATACAATGTTTTACAATGCAATACAATACTAAATAAATATAATAAATTTTGTGTTGACGAGTGGCTGGGGTGGGGTAGGACCGGTAGGTTAAAAAAATCGTCCTAAATTGCTAAACGTCATTTATGGACGGCCCCAGCCTAGGGGTGACGATAACCGCATTGGATGGTTAGGCCTATACTCCTCTCTTGTGGTAGGCCTACCCACGGGTGAAGAGTAGGCCTACTTAGCGTGCGTCATTCAGTGATCCATCGTCAGAGGCGATCCCAGTGGTATACGATAATAGGCTAAGTCATCGGGATCAGTTTTCATGGAATTGGGTAAGATAAGATAAGATATTCTTTAATTGGCCAGTTCCTATCCGCATTTCGGTGTACCGTGTAGGACTACATACGTGGTAGGCTATTAAACGTACATCATCCATATAGAACTAATCAGCAGAAGTCAAATATTTTAAAATGACACACATCAACCGAATGTAGGCCTAATGTTAGTCCAGTGTAAATATGTTCTTGCTGAGGACCAACTCTTGACACCGCACTTTGAGTAGCATGCAGGCGCGGAGAGTGGCGACCAGTCTAGACATGAGTATAGACTTTTCTACAACTGAAATATGATGGCGCTGACCAGTTTAGGTGATAATAATAATTATAATTATAGTCCTGCGATAGACCAATAGACCTGTAATTAATTGAGGATGAGCGGAGAGATAGGTGCATCTCATAAGCAAAAATAGGACAACAGGGTTGACATTATAGTCGTCTGTCGTCTTGAAAGGTTTCTCTATATTAGACTTAACCCTATAACGACCAGATACCGGTACATATGTTTTCCAAACATTTTAGTGCACGCTGGTTAAAAGCTTAGCGACGGTGGACGAGCGATGCAGCGCTGAGGGATATCATGGCTCACAGTTACATCGCCGATCCATGAATAGTAATGATATTAATGACGATTTATATGGCGCCGTAACACTGCAGCCATGCAGTTACAAGGGCGCCTCACGCGACAAATATAGGCTACAAATGGAAGGCAGTGGAGTAGACTTCAGCTTAAGCGTGTTGCTGTTTAACGACACCGTCATTATATCATATCAAAGATGATTAGTGTCGCTCTCCTCCTTTATCCAGGCTTGGGACTGGCACTGTCAGAGAGCGAACAGTGGCAGTGCTTTAGACTTCAGTGTTGTTCTTATCCGTTTACAGAAACGACCATTATATTCAATACGACTGCAGCCCAACAAATTCACCTAAAGAGACGGAAATAGAGGGAAATGAAAAATAGAGGAAGGGAGAGACAGACAGACAGAGAGACAGACAGACAGACAGACAGACAGAGAGAGAATTTCGTTGGGCTGAATTTGTTGTCAACACCGGACCTATAGAGCTTTCCCTTATAAAACTCAGGCAGCTGTATAGGCACGAGCCCTCGATGAGAAGAGGAAGAGGAGAAGGAGGTGGAAAAGAATGAGGAGGAGGAAATGAGGAGGACGATAAGGAGAAGAAGAAGGAGGAGGAAGGAATCAGTAGGAGGAAAATGAGGAGGAGGGGAAGGAGGAGGATGAGAATCAGGAGGAGGAAAATGAGGAGAAGGAGAATGAAAGTCGAGAACCGTGCGTGTCAGCACAAAGTAGTCCATAGTATAATAGCTCGTTTTGCTACTATAATTAACTATTATAGAGCTTCATTATTGCTCTTAGTAGGCTAGTCGAACAAGCTGGACAGACCCCATATGTAGCATGGGGAAGGAGGGAGGCGGAGAGGGAGAGACAGACACACAAACATACACAGAGATACAGAGAGATACAGAGTGTGGAAAGTCATGTCACATGTGGTCAGACAATCAGTGAAGCAATCAATCATTTCCATGGTCCAGTTTTCTCTACATCTGCATTCTGTCAATCCGACGTTCAGATTAGATTGAGGCAACTTGCAAGGGCTCCTAATCCGCTCCTATATAAAATATCCAGACCTCCATGATTAAGGCCATCGTTAACGACGCTGTTGCTCTAGCAGAGCTGATTAGCACCCTCCTCCTTTCATCAGGCTCGGGACTGGCACGGACATAGGCGGAGACCTGGTCCGAACTTTGGGGGGGACGGACGAGCGGCCGAAGGATGATCGCTTCATTAAGCGCGAAGATTAAAAAAGGTGTTTTTGACGACTAAAAAAGGTGTCCATACATTTTGACGACTAATTAGAGGCGCTTTATAACTTTTTACACAATGCAATTTTTACAATACATTAATAAAAGAGTTCAGAAATTTTGAAATATAAAAAAGATGTCTTTAGAATTTTTTTACGACTAAAAAAGGTGTCTATAGATTTTGATGACTAATAAAAAGTCTTCAAAAATTTTGAAATATAAAAAAAGATGTCTTTAGAATTTTTTCCGACTAAAAAAGGTGTTCAGAAATCTTGACGACTAGTAAACAATCTTCGTCGCAACCGACCGTGCGGAGTGGAGAAGTCCTGTCGCACGATGTTTCGAAAGGAATGAAAGGAACTGAGAGAGAGCGAAAAAGTCTCCATAAACTTTGACGACTAAAAAGAGTGTCTTCAGAAATTTTGACGACTTAAAAAAGGTGTGTGCAGATATGTTGACAGCTTTAAAAGTGAGTTCAAAAATTTTTACAACTAAAAAAGGTGTCTTTAGAAATTTTGACACTAAAAAAGTGTCTTCAGAAATTTAGACGACTATGTCTTTTGAAATGTTGACAGCTAATAAAAGGAGTTCTCAGAACTTTTGCGACTAGAGAAAGGTTTCTGGAAATTTTGACGACTAAAAAAGGTGTCTTTGGAAATTTTGACCACTAAAAAAAGAGTGTCTTCAGAAATTTTGCCAACTAAAAAAGTTGTATTCTTATATGTTGACAGCTAAAAAAGGTGTCTTATGAATTTTTGACAACAAAAAGGTTTCTTCAGAAATTTTGAAGACGAAAAAGAGTGTCTTCAATAATTTTGACGACTATAAAATTGTGTCTTCAGAAATTTTATGATTAAAAAAGGTGTCTAGAAATTACGACGACTAAAAAAGGTCTCGTAAAAAATTTTGACGACTAAAAAAGGTGAAAAGGTGTCTCCAGTAATTGAGACAATTAAAAAAGGTGTTTTCAGAAATTTGGACGACTACAAAATGGTCGTCAGAAATTCTATGCCAAAGGAATCCCCTCCACCCAACTCAAATCCAGGCTACGGCCTTGTGGAGGAAGATGGGAAGGATTTGATGGAAGTGGGTGAGCGAATCGAAAATTAGATGGTTTCAATGATTATAATATTAATTGGTTGTAATTGACTTATAGATCTGAATTAAACCGATCTTATCTTGTAGAATCCACACTGGCTAAGTTGAAATTAAACTCAATTCATGATTAGATCGAGAGGTTTTTTCAAAGATTCGTTCGATGTTTTATATTAAGTTGATGGGTAAAATCAAAATATTTGAATTCTGTATATTTACTATAACCATAAAGCTTCCATGAAGAAAGAATTTAAGGGTGTCCAAGTAAGTTGTTTTCAAAAAGGGACCATGTATCCCGGTTCTGTTATGGCATCGCTCTTATGCGTTGAACAGATTTTTTAGCAATTTGTTCGAAAATCTCCTTCTAACATTGTAACGTCGTCAGTCGCCTGCAGTGTGTTCATCAAGTGTCCATGTTCTGACACTTAACGATTGGGGGGGGGGACAAATGCATGGACCGTCCCCCCACCACACTCTTTGGGGGGGGACCGTCCCCCCTGTCCCCCCCTAGGTCTCCGCCAGTGGGCACGGACTGTGGCAACATTCAATGCGTCTCGCATAATACTAGGCTACTGCATATGCCATGGCTGTCCAGACTCTCTATACTCTATACAAGTAATCACATTTTTGCTCTTTGCAATGTAGGTCGGCAACATCATTTACTTAATGTATCGAAAGCAGGGTGTGAATTACCGGAGGCTGTGGGGTTCAACCCCTTGTCTTTCTTAAGACCCCGTGCATAGAAAATTTCTCATTGCACACCCCAAGTCAACACAAATCAACGTTTGACCCTCGCCCCCCGTTATTTTTCTACAATTCTCATGCTGATCGGAAGTACACATTCACGCTAACAGAACAGTAGTATAATTACGATCAAAATTATTATAATACGGTATAAATACTACAAAGGTCGTTCCCGTTGTTGTTTAATTATTATGTAAACAAACTCTTTATCCGGAAGTCAAGGGGAGTTCTATAGGACTGCTGTATAATAGCTGGCATCCAGTGATGAACAGTCTTCCTTATTGGTTGCACTCTGCCAGTGCCAGCCCCAAGCCAGGGTAAAGGAGGAGGGCGTGGCTGATATGGCGGTGTCATTAAATAGCAATAAGCTTGTGAACAGTGTTCCCGAGTTCCCACCACACCCTACCCAACATGGCACATCATAATAGGCTATACAAACAATGGTAATTATAAGTGATTGTATACATTGCCTTAATTATGCGGTTAGGCCTATGCACTGCAGTTATGCATGTGAAGATGAAGAGGTGAGGGAGGGGTCTGGCCACCCATATGATATCCTCATATGCCGATGCTAAGAAAATGAAGTCGCTACAATTCACACTCATTTGCTGCATCACGACTAGCCTAAGAAACTGCGTCTTCTTCTACCTCTCCTTCTCCTCCACCGTCTCCTCCTCCTTCTTCTCTTGCTCCTCCTCCTCTTCCTCCTTATCCTTCTTCTCCTTCTTCTTCTCCTCCTCGCCCTCTTTCTGTCTTTCCTTCTTTCTTCTATGATTTCGCTATACATCTATATTGCCAGCCAACGTGCATTAGTATGCAGTTACTTGGAGACCAATCCATTCATGTACAATGTACACTGTACAGCATGTGATCCGCCTGTATTTGGTGCTCAATTAAACCAGTTTTCATTCAGCTCTATTCAACTCCCAACATAAAGAAACGACTACAACGCTTGGTTTATAGACATGGCCTAACCCCGTTCAATTAACCGCATACCCATTCATGTACAGCACAATAATAGGCCACTGTATGGTCTGTATGCTTAGGCTAATAGGGACTCTACACTGTCTAGTATCTGCAGCTTTAGTTGTAGCATAGTTACTGTATTATAGTCACAGTATAGCATTTGGTTCAAATGACAAACGGAACGGACCTTGAGTCACCGTCGTTCGTGTTATGTACGATCATGAAATCTTAACCGGATGTTTACCCACCCCTATCCAGACAGCTCCTTAGTGCCCCACATGCAGCTGTTGGCTGGGAGGGGGTGACCTCAGATGTTCCTTGGTGATAAAGCGTTCGCGGTTGTTCTGCTGTTTGTTTAGCTGTACGTTGAACAAATACAGATCGGCTTAAATGTAAATGCACGTAGCGGTTTTTATATACATGTAGACTTATAATTCGTTTGCTCATTCTAAAAGAATTGATCGCCAAACCTCACCAAAACTCCACCTCTCGCTACCCCCCCCCCCCACAGGCATGGGCGCCCGCACATAGGGGCAAGGGGGGGCACTTGCCCCCCCTGGAAAATTGAAACCTATTTTTCTAACTACTACTTTTGGGGTTTATAACAAATTTCTTCGCATTAGAGAATTAAAAAACCTTCTTTAACTAATACTTTTCGATTTTTTAAACAAATTTTCTTGCAAAAAAAAATTCATATTAGAAATTTTAAAAAGTGAAACTGAGAAATTTACATCAAGAAACCTCTGTGAAAAATACCCATACATGTTCTTAATTCCTCGCTTTTGCTTTTTTTTTTACCTCCTACCAACATTTTTCAGACGTTGACCATCGTGTTTTGCCCCCTCCTGGAAAAATTTCTGCGGGCGCCCATGCCCACAGGTCTTTCACTCAAAGCTGAAAATATTGCTCTTTCACAAATCCTATCCTGATTCTTCCTCTTCTCCTCACATGCCATTTCAACTCTAAACATCACCAACCTTAGCCGTCCATCTGTCTGCCTGCCTGACTCTCCGGACTTGACCCGCTGCCTATCGATTTTGCTTTTATTAAGTGCCTGTGAATAAGCTGGCTCCCGTGACTTCGCTTTTGTGGGCGCTGTAGAAGTCTCGAGATTACGATTACGATTGGGTGAGATCCTTTACCACCCCCACCCCCCGTTTGCCTTGGTTCCTCGGACTACCCTATGGACAACCGTTTGATTCGACGCAGCGCTCATGAATAAGCTGGTGCCCTGCGCTTGGTTTTCTCGTGGCGCTTGGGAAGTTTGGGGATTACGATTACGATTAAAGTTTGCGTTAATGCCGAAGGCGAGGACGTGACTCTCCGACATTGATGACTTCAACAATGATGACGACGACGACAATGATGATTTTGACAATGATGATGACGACAATGATGATGACGACAACAATGACAGTCATGAGGGGAGTCAGCAGATGTAAGGCGCACTCTTTCGTATATAGGCCTACCCAGTACGCAATGATTAAAGTGGTCTACATGTAGGTGAGAAATGGGAACGTCGATTTGGTGAGCAGTGAGCAGTGGGAGCGCCGAAGCAGAGTTTTATTGGAATGCCTGCTGGTGATTAGTGAGAATGGAAGAAAAGAATTTCAAGAGCAGTTCTCACGCCTTCCCATCAGCCACTTTAAACCCTGTTCGTATAATTATTATTATAGTCTTTGTTTTTAATTTATTTCGTTTTGCATGTTTTCATCATAGTTGTGTTTTCAAACATTCGTCTGTGTATTTACAAACTGAATCATTCCGTTCCATTGAAATGAATCCTTCTTCTTAAGTTGACTGCGTTCCATGCACATGCAACGTTGTACTCTGAACCCATTTCGTTTACAATATCCCGCGCGTATTATATACCAGTCAACAGTTATTATATAATCCTCTCATATCCTCTCCGCATTATTTTGCTCGTCTCAGCTGCAGCTACATCCCACGCAGGCATCAACAATCCTTCTATTTCTCTTTTCCTCCTTCTCCGTCTCCTCTTTCTCCTCCTTTTTCTTGCTCTTCTCTCTTCCTCTTTCCCTCCTTTTCTTCCTACTCCCCCTTCCTCCTTCTCCCTTCTCTTCCCCTTTATCCTCCTCCTTCTCCTACACTTCCTCCTTTTCCTTTTTCACCTCGTCGTCGTCGTCCTCTTCTACCTCCTCCATGCACATCCTTCTTACCCTCCTTCTTTTCTTCCTCGTCCTTCTTTTTCTCCGCTGCCAATGCTCCCCTTCCACACAAAACCACACCCAACCTCTTCAGCTATAGGTCTACATGTATACGCATTCCATGCGTATACGTGTAGGCCTATTACCGCCAAAACCCATCACATCAACAGCTTTGCCATGTGCTCATTCCGATGGCATATTTTCTTACACGACCTCTCACCAACTTTAATCCCTGGGAAATTATTTTATTTATCCTCATCCTTCTCTCGTCTATAATTTATGCTGTGGAGTGACTGAGTTTATTATTATGATATAACATGACTGTATTGAGCGAGATTCTTCATGTGCAACATGGTTTAAATTTTCAAACGTCAGCAAATGATTCAGCATCTATTGATGGATTGCATCACAATGCAGAACCATGGCAGAACCATGACGGTTCCTTCTCAGCTTGACCTCCTCAGTTTTTGACCGGCCTGACACCGAGACAGACCAAGCGACCTGTCTATGTATACAAGTGTGGACTTGGGCAGTGCTAAAAGTGTAAAAAAATAAGTGCCTGGACGCCCCTTACCTTTCCAAAAGAAGTGCCTGCATGGACGACCTTACATATTCAGGTGTGCTGGCCAACTAAGTGGCAGGACGGCATAGAGATTCAAAAATAAGTGCCAGGACACCGTCTATTACCGTCCTGCCACACTTTAAGCCCTGGACTTGTGTTAATATAGCGTTGGTATTATAATAATTTAATTATTAAGCTGGTCTCCTTGGCGTGGCTTTTGCGTGGCATGAGAAAGGCGAGAAGTAGCATATAGCCTACATGTATAATTATCATTATAGATGACAATCTTATGGCAATTATTATGACTTTAAAGGTCACAATTCTGACTAGAGACATTGAAGGGGCACTGCAATAATAATTTCTAAGCTTTGACTGATTGTGATCACACAGGGAGAATTTTCTGTGTATGCCCTATCACTATAGCAACATCGATTGTAATTCTTCTATTGTATGCCCACTGGGTGCATTGTCATCATCAGTGCATGGCTGGCTGTGGATCACATCTTTTCCCGCAGACACAAGAATAACAATGATCTGTGTTGTTATTGTATTCCTCTGATATTATTGTTCCGTCATCTCATTCATCACCAGTTGTTCCGCTGTCCTAATCATTTATACACAGGCACCATGATCATATGATATAATTTTTTGCACATGCAGGTATTATATATAGGCTTACAAAGCCCTACATGTATTGTACATAATACACACACATATATATATATATAAATACACACATAAATACAGATATATGTACAGATATGTATATAAACTATATATATATACATTACACAGTACCGGTATTACACACATAGGCCTATGATAAATGTGACTCAACACGGCAAAAGTAGGCTTTTATCGGAAGAAATAAAAATTTATTTGATTCTCCCACGAGATTCTCCACTATGAGACCTTATATATATATATATATATATATATATATATATATATATATTAGGGCTGTTGATTTAATCGCGTTAACGCGTGCGATTAACGCGTTAAAAAATTTTGCGATTAAAAATTTTAACGCATTAATCGTACGCGTTAATTTGATCTGACTAAAATGGAATCAGAGGCAGAAAACTCGTTTTAAACGGGAGGCTCATACTTAAAACTAGTGATACATTCTTTGGCAAATATTCCAGAAAAGAATTTGAGTGGGCTATTATCGTAGCAATTCTTTGCTCATGCAATTATCGCTTAACATGCGTTAAACGCTAACGACGAGCCGTCGACATCGGCCGCATCGCATCATCCAGTAAAGTTGTTCCTTGCCCCGTCGGACTACATTGGTTGAACTCTAGGAGATGGAAAGACCATTGGACCCAGGTTTCTAGTGATACATTTTTACAGAAGGGCAACTGAGACGAGGTTTGGCAAGAACTGCAACCTCTTGTGAAAATTTGTGACTAAATAATGAAGTTAAATATAGATCTGGTAAACCTACTGTTGTTGATTAATAAGAGCATCCCTTGAACCGACCATTGTAAATAAACTGGTCTGCATATACAATTGGCTGAATAAATAAATAACTTTGATAGTCAGAAAACGATCGTCTAATTTTCATTCAGGTCTACATCATTTTAATTAAAGGTGGCTCAAATGAAAAAATAACGGGATTTTGAGGTTTTGACTGATTTGAACAGTGTTTCAATTCAATTCTGTCTGTCATACAAACTGTTCAATAAACTAAATGCAGATTAAATACACCTAAGCCATAGGTTATTGAATATGTTTACAATAGATAGAATGCAGTCAGTCATTAAAATTATATGCTTCAGGGGTCCTTAGAAAATTGTAAGATTAATTAATATATTTGACGGAAATGTTATGCGATTAATTTAGCGTTAATTGCGATTAAAAAAATTAATCGCGCGATTAATTTCGATTAAAATTTTTAATCGAACAACAGCCCTAATATATATATATATATATATATATATATATATATATATATAATATATATACATGTATATGGCCTGTGTTGTATAATAACTTCAGCAACAAGTGAGTTGTTTCATTCCATAAATTTTCTTTTCCAGCTATCTACTGGAGAACGGGGCAGATGCGTCCATCCTGACGGAGGACGGAGAACGACCTATCGACCTCATCGAACCGGACGATATGAAGACGGTTTCCGTCATGCTACAGCACACGACGACGACGACGACGTCACGGACCATTGAGCAGGACGACCAGAGTGGAGATGACATCGACGCCATTGAGTGCTAGACCTGTGCGCGGCCATATATAGGTCAGCTGGATGCGTGCACCAGCAACAGCGGCGGCGATGGCGCGTGGCTCTGGGTCACCGTCACTAGCATGCTGCAGATGAATAATTGCCGTCGTGAGAATTTCACATCGAAAAGATTGATTTATTATTGATGAACAGTTAGAAACCAGGTTGCCAGCAGCGGCCATACGAAGCCTTGAAGGGTTCAAATGTATAATAAATTATATGTTGTATGTATATATAGACTACTGTACCATATCTAATATATAGGCCTATATATTATATACTGCACCGTATATACATATATATTTATTATATATACAATTATACATATATATATAGTATGTATATGTACATGTATATATGTGCATATATATATATATATCTATACTAATAAAGAAGAAACTATGTGTGTCTGTCTGTCTGTCCATGTGTCTGTTTGACCGGAATGCATTTCCACAGTTTTAGACCTTTTCACTCCAAACCTTCACTAATGTGTAGGTCTCGGCATGAGACGCAAAGTCGAGGGGTTGGCGACTCTCTACCACCATGGGGGTCAGGGTGAGGGGCAAAACCCCCCAAATTTTTTTCACAAAAACGCAGATATTTTTTTCAAACTTTGTACCCAGACAGAGGACCATCAGAACCACACGATAGAGAGGTTAGCTAATCTCTACCACCATGGGGGCCAGGGTGGGGGCAAAAACCCTACGTTTATTAAACACCTTTTTAAACGCTTGCATGGCCATTATATAAACGCAGCTGATGTGAGTGATGTTCCAATCCGCTTTGCTGTAAAGTCCTACTATAATTGGCCTACCGGTGGAGGTCGGAGTTAGTGGGGTTGGGGTGGGGAGGGGTTTCGTGGGGGATGAGGTGGAATTTTTTCCCCAGAAAACCCTAATTTCATGGGTGGCGTACCGGTGGAGAGGTCGGAGTGTGGTGGGGTGTTGTCGGGTGGGTGAGTTTGGGGTGTGTTGGTGGAGGGTGTGGGGTGGGGTGGGAGCTGGCTTGGGCTGGGGGTTCGGGTGGTGGGGTGGAGGGTAGGGGTGAGTGTAGGGTGGTAGGTGGAGAATGGAAAAGGTGGGATGGGGCGGGTGAACGGGGTGGGGTGGACGGGGTGGGGGTTTGGGGGTGAAGGTGGGAATATGGTGAGAGTGTGGGGTGGAGGGGTGGAGGTGGGGGTGTGGTGAAGGTGGGGTGTGGTGAGGTGAAGAGGTGGAGGTGTGAAGCGAGACGGGTGGAGGAGGTGGGGTGGGGGCTTTGGGGTGGAGGGTGTGGTGAAGATGGGGTGGAGGTGGCGTGGAGGGGTGAAGTGGGGGGTGGGGTGTACGGGGTGGTGTGGAGGTGTGGTGTGGGTGAAATAGGTGGGATGGGGTGGGTGAACGGGGTGTGGTGTGGGTGGAGGGGTGGAGGTGTGAAGCAAGGGCGGGTGGTGGGGTGGGGGTTTTTGGGGTGGAGGTGGGGGTGTGGTGAAGATGGGGTGGAGGTGGCGTGGAGGGGTGAAGCGGGGGCGGATGGAAGGGGTGTAGTGTACGGGGTGGGGTGGAGGTGTGGTGTGGGTGAAATGGGTGAAGCGGGGGCGGGTGGAGGGTGGATGTACGGGGTGGGGTGGGGGTTTTTGGGGTGGAGGTCGGGGTGTGGTGAGGATGGGGTGGAGGTGGCGTGGAGGATAGAAGCGGGAACGGATGGAAGGGGGTGGAGTGTACGGGGTGGGGTGGAGTATGGTTTGGTTGTGGCCTGAGCGGGTCTAATCCTAAATTTCCCGGGCAACGCCGGGTACCCCAGCTAGTATATATATATATATATACAATATATAATTATGGCGCGAGCGAGCAGTGGATATCTATAGGTTAGGCTACGTAAGCTTATATGATACAGTGCAGGCTGATCCAATTTCTGTTGAAGACGTGTCTCCTAGTTTTTTAACTGTAGGCTTCTATAGCGATTGCGCTATAGATAAAATCGTTACACGAGAACACTTTAAAGTTTTTAAACTGTGCAGTCAAACCATATTGAAGCTTTTGCAGAGATGACTACATCAGTTATATATGTATATTTATTTAAAATAAATCTATTCGGAATCACCTAGCGCTATATCACTAATGTAGGCCCTAATTAATATCTGCAAACACAAACAGTATTGCAAGCAAGAGTTACAATTTCAAGGCAAGACCAAACCACGCAAGAGCTTGGAGTTTCAAGTCTTCAAGAGCGAGTCGAAAGCAAAGACAGACAGTGTTTGATCTAGTCCCCGTGCTTTGGAGGAGGTCCAGGTTTCTGGGATTTTTTGGGGGGGGGGGCGGGGGGCGGGGAAGGACGGCCACCAGCTGAGGCGCGTGACGCTCACCAGCGAATGCTTTTTATTTACTCTTGTGAGTCTTGTCATCTCTCTTTTTCTCTTATGATCTTTTTAAAATTCGTCTTTCAATCCAAATCACGGTAGTATTGACTCGCAATTTCAGGTTTTTCTGATAATTTGATTCATTTTTTGGTGCAGTATAATTATCATCTAATTTTAGCCTTTATTTCGAAATTATGCCAGTGGTCAACTCTTTGCATGTGACAATTAAGCAGCGCTTCAATTTTTCTGAGGGGTTGGAAATTTTTCTTCACAGATAGGCCTACATAACGACCGTATATAATTTCATACGGAAGCCCATAGGTGACATGCGATTATTTTTATTTATCTAGTGCGCACTAGAAAGTTTCTTGTGCGCACTACAAGGCCGTAGCCAGGATTTTATTTCGGGGGGTGTTTTCAATGGCGGCCATGAAAAATTTAAATTTTTATCTTTTATCGGCCAAATTTTCTGATTTCTTTTTTTTAGTCTTCTGGTCGAAATCTTGGAAATATTTTCTATTTTCGCCGTAAAAATTTCTGATGACCTTTTTTAGTCCTCAACTTCAATTTTTCAGATCGAAATTTAATCTATTATTTCATTTCGGGGGGGGTGTTTTCATTGTTTTCATGGCTTTTTTCATGGTTTTTTGTATCACGAAATAGAAAATGCTATAGGTTTTTTCTGCATTTTCCATTTCGGGGGGGTGTTCAAACACCCAAAACACCCCCCTGTCTACCATAGGCGTAGGGGACATTTCAGCGTTGGGGGGGGGCAAAAATGAGACTTTTGCCCGAAAATTTTTTTTTCGTCCGGCCGAAATCTTAAGAAAAATTTTCGTTACGTTTGCCCGAAAATTCTTACGACTTTTTTTAGTCATCCGGCCGAAATCTTCAGAAATTTCCCGTTACTTTCTGCCCGAAAGGTCTGATGACCTTTTTTTGTTCGGGCAAGTCTGATTTTTCGGGCAAGATGACCCGGAAAAATAAAAAAGTAAAAAAATGTCAATTTATTTTTTATTTTTTCGGGTCTGCTTGCCCGAAAAATCAGACTTGCCCGAAATTTGGGGGGGCATTTGCCCCCCCTGGACCCCCGTCTCCTACGCCTATGCTGTCTACGGCCTTGGCGCACTAGAAACTATCTAGTGCGCACTAGATAAATAAAAACAATCGCATGTCACCTATGGGCTTCCCTGATTTCAAGACAGAGGCGGTGAGGTCAGGACAAAGACTGGGGTGGGGTTACATCTGGAGATAAGAAGACTATGACTGCTTGAGCTACAAGGCTGAAGTTGTTCCGGTTTTGTTCCACAGTAGCCTATGTAACAAAATAAACGATAAACATATTCTATCATATCAGTTTCGCAACTTCTTTATGCATGCACGTCGTAAAAACTTTGATGAATACGACGAGATCCTTAAGCGTGCACGCATGGCTTACCCGCATAGAAGTGCAAAATTTAAATGAAGAGTTGAGGACACATGAGAGGTATACTCTAGGCCTACATATCTGGAAGCTCCTTTTATAATGTGGGACTTAAGCAGTCAAGTTGCGAGTATGTTTTTAAAATGGTTCAATAAAAGGTAACAGAATCTCAGCCTTCTTGTTTTCAGTTACAATCTATATAGTGCCCACGCACATCAGCCTATCGTTAGTATCCAGGGACGTAACTGGCGTTGGGCTGGGGAGGGGCTTAATCCCCCCCCCCCCCAAACGAAGCTGAAGCCCCTCCCAATAAATCAAGCCGTTGTATGCTTACGGATAAATATTTGAATTTATGATTAACTTATGCTACCGCACTCGTCATGCTCAAGACTTAAGCCCCCACCCGCAAACGAAAAATCCTAGTTACGGCCCTGTTAGTATCGCTGTTAACGATTCATTCATTCATTCATTCCATTTATTCACTCACTCGCTCGCTCACTCCTATTCGTTCGTTCGTTCGTTCGTCCACGCACTCATTCGATCACTCCTGCCAACGATCGTTGAAGAACGTCCTTCTTTGGATAGGCCTATAGTAGGCTACGGTTCTTGCACGGGGGGCGGCGGGGCTGAAATAATGGCGTATGGGTCGGGTCTACCCTCGATCTATATATATGGACCCTACTCAAACGAACGAGCGGCGGCGAAGTATCACACTCGATTACGGTAGGCTAATTCATTGAAAAATTGGCAGAGTCGGTAATAATATTTCGATTGGACCACGTCGATCACAGGACCGTGTGTAAGCTAGGTTCTTCGAGTGTCGGTGCAGTGCTATACCGCAGGGACATAATAATAATTATAATTGTCGTTCGAGCGGCCGTTGGTTTGCCAAAGGCTTCGGCCTCGTGTAAATAGGCAGAGGCGGATCCAGGATTTCTGGTTAGGGGGGGGGGCGTAAATACTACCAATCCAATCCCATAGCCTAAATATATACAGTGGCGGTGCCAGGATTTCAGGTTGGGGGGGGGGGCTGAAGCCCTAAGCCCAACTAGAAAATTTTTTATGAAGCGCCGAAGGCGCGAAGCTGCGAGTGCCGAAGCACGAGGCCCATACCGACTAGGGGGTCTGAGGGAGCGTCGTAAGCTCCCCTAGCGGGGTCTGGGGCGGAGCCCCAGCCGCCAGCGCATTTTTAGCTCTGTTGACCTCAACTTGAGCCCTTTTAAGGCTCTTTTTTGCCAGCTATTTATGAACGATAAAATCATGAAAACTTAAATAAGAAGTCGTTTTGCTGAGCCTGAGTTGCACACTATAGCTACCAGTATGAGAATGTCAAAATTTTATTGTAAAAGAAATGGGCTTAGTCTTTAATATAATAACAAAAGTTAAAAGTTTAGGCCTATATAGCCTAACAAGTTTTTAAGTATACTGTCATATGGGTAGGCCTTCTATATAGAAAAACCCTAAGGGCATGTCAAATGTAGGGGGTTTTACGGGTAGGCTACATCACGGTCTGCGGTGCATTCTATTAGCATAAGCATCGACGTGCTATATTGTAGCAAAATTCAAAATTGCTGTCCTTGTGAATCTCAGCCCCTTCCTCCGCCAACCCGGACTCAACACCCTTCTCCCGCCAGCCCCGACTAACACCGGGCCAAACCTCAGCCCCCTTTCTCCGCTGCAGCCCGGACTCACACCGGGCCGAACCTTGGCCCCCTTCCACCGCCATCCCGGATTCACACCGGTTCGGACCTCAGTCCCTTTACCCAGGGTGAGAATTGCCGGGGGGGTTGGGGGGGTTCAACCCCCCCCAGTCTTTTTTAGAGCCCCATGTTAACCCATTAGTGCCCAAAGTGGTAAAACCCAACAAATTAAGTTGTAGTTTCTGTAATCTCAACAACTTGGTGCAGTAACATGGTAGAAAACTTATTTATTGATTCCTGCTACATTATGAGTACTTTCCATACTGTCCGTTATAACGGACGTCGGGCACTAGCCCAGTGCTCAGGTTACCATTGCAGAATCTGGTCTTCTACTTATTTCATACAATGCTTGGTGAATGTTTTTTGTGATTTGCAATATCTATTCACTTCACGAGCTAATTATTTCCATTTATCTAATGCCCAGTGCAGGGCACCAGCTTATTTACGAGCGTTTCATGCATTGTAATAGTAGGCTACTTGTGGCTCCCAGGATAAAGGTTTCAATCACATTTCTCAAGCCTTGCAATGGCAGTTTTGTGTTTCCTAGTACATTCCAATGATTGTTACCATTGCATTGTACTGTACATCAGGCTTACAGTACTGCAGCTGGTACGCCAAGCCCTTGAGTACTGGATGGTACACCATGAAACTTGTGTACACTTACAGCCATTCTGTTGCCTGAAGTCAAACTATTGCCACCTTTGTAAACTTTGTAAGAGATATAAAGCTACATGTAGCCTTTGTCAAACAAGTAGACTGATTGGCCGTCAAAAGTCCATTGGCTGATTCATGGCATGTAACATGCATCACGCCGATCTTACTTATCAACACCGCCCTTGCCTTGATTGTAGGGATGGAACATGGAAGTTTGAAAGACAGACATGACTTTCTTCTGGCTGTGTGACTATCCCTGCACACGACCCTCGTCCACCATCCCAAAAGTTCATGCACTGGAAACTATTATAGGCCTACTGGGATTTATACCCTATACAGGGTAGGCGCATCTTGAACCAAGTGCAAACAGGGGATTCAGAAATGAGCCAAAGCCTACATCTGGAGGGGATGGTCGACATGGGAGAGGAAGGACAGAGATTGAGTCCGGTCCCTCGCGGGAAGGGGGGTAGAAGCCACTTACAACACAGCGGTGAGGCTAGTAAGTAGTAGTATAAGGGACAGTTTGGGAACAATAGACCCGACCCCCACCCCTCCTATTGTTCTAGACAATACCCTATTGTTCTCCGACGCCGGCAGCCCTATTGTGCTCGTAGCGCGTACAATGGCCCATTGTTGGTCGACGATCGGTCGTCCATTGTGTTAGAAACCGACCTATTGTACTCGTATAATTAACCCTAATTAGCATTGTTAGACGGCGCTCCAAACCCTATTGTGCTCGTATCGCATACAATAGCACATTGTTGGCCGACTCTCGGCCGTTCCATTGTGCTAGAACCGACCCATTGTATTCGTATAATTAAACCTTTTGTGCCAGTATTCCAATCAACGGCCCATTGTTCGCCGACTCTCGGCCGCTCCATTGTGCTAGAACCGATCCATTGTATTCGTATAATTAAACCTTTTGTGCCAGTATTCCAATCAACGACCCATTGTTCGCCGACTCTCGGCCCTTCCATTGTCCGTGAAATCGACCATTGTCCGCGTACCAAACCTAATTACAATCGTTCTTCGCCATTCAAACCCTGCCATTGTATCCAACACGATCGTAAAGTCGTAAATGATCCAATAAAAGTTTACGACGCGTCTGCATAATGGAATAAATTTATGCACGAGTACGCGCGCAAACCCTGTGGGGTAGTCACGTGACACCTTGGAATTTCCAATCCCTCAACCAACGTGAGCCAATCAGAGCGCTCGGTTACTTCCTTAGCAACCAATCAGAGCATTTGTTTACATAGCAACGTCGTTTCCGGAAGTGCTATAAAAGTTTGCAAATTGAACTCAATGCTAGGATGCACCATTTTTCGTATGGAGCTATATTAATGAGTCCACCAGGGAAGGGAGGACTCGATGAGGAGGGAAGGGAAGGGGAGGGAAGGGAAAGGGAAAGGGAAAGGGAAAGGGAAAGGGAAAGGGAAAGAGAGAGAGAGAGAGACAAGGGAAGTGATGACCCAACAGGCGCTATAGAAGTTTAGACTTTGAAATAATCAATAAGATGCTTCATTTTTGAGCGGAGCTACAGAAATTTGAAGCTGTAAGAGTCATTTCACACATAGTATGCAGTTTTTCGAATGGAATGATGGAATTTCAAACGTCGGATTCATTGCTAAGAGGTTGTTTTACTATGAGGTTATAGAAATTCATTGTCTTTTCATCAAATTCAGACACATCACCCAGTGTTTCCAGCGTCGCTATAGAAGTTGGAACGTTGGATTTAGTGCTAAGACGCAACGTTTTCGAGTAACCATACAAAGATTTGAGGCTTAAAGATTCATATCAAAACTATCAAGCAGTGTTTCTACTGGTATGATACAAGTTTAAGTGCCATGTTCATTGCTAGGACGCAGGATTTTCGAGTGGCGATACAGAAGTTTGATACATTAAGAGCAATTTCAAGCATATCGAGTGACACAATAGCCAACAAATTCAATGCTGAGACATAGTGTCTTCAAATGATAGCATACTATAGAAATATAACATTTTCAAACTTAACGAGTGAAGCTTCCAAAAGCATTATAGAAGTTGAACGTCAGATTCACTGCTAAGTCATCACAAGCGCAAGCATTTAAAGATCGGAAATCACTATACAATTTTACTTTAATTAGAATATTATAATCTAACAGTAAGTAAGTAGGTAGGTATGTAAGTTATTTCGATCTAATCATGTAAACATGTGAGAATTTAGACATTTACATGTATAACCTAAGTAAAGTAGACCTTCTACGAATAATGAAAGTTGGACATTCAGATGTAGAACGCAGAGTTTACACACTCAGAAGCGGTGCAAACATTCACACGACAGTTTTATATTCTTTAATGCTACACAGATAGCGAAAATCAAAGTTTTAATAGCAAAGATGTATTTTCAGGAATATTATAGCATGAGTTTTCAAGAATGTAAGGTTTCGAACTTACAAGAGTATGCTACAAATTGACACGATTTAAGACATGCACGAACGCAAGCTTTTAATTTTCCAGAGTAGGCTATAACACTTCAATGTTTCAAGTCACTCACAGGAAATTGAAGACACTGAGCATTTTCAGAGCAGACGTGCATATTATAGGCTACGAAACCAGAAGAGATGCGTTGAGAATTTAATTTGTGAAAATACGTTTGCACGAAGACAGAGTGAGTGAGTAGGTGGGTGGGTGAGTAGGTGGGTGGGTGAGTAGGTGGGTGGGTGAGTAGGTGGGTGAGTGAGTGATTGATTGAGTGAGTGAGAGAAGGAGTGAGTGAGTGAGAAAAAGTGAGCGAGTGAGCAAGTGAGTGAGTGAGTGCGTGAGCGAGATGAGTTGAGAGGCTACTTAGTTACATTATGATTACAAGGCGAGTTTATTTAAGAAACTTACGAATTTTCAGATGCAAGGACTCGTGAAATTGTCAAAATAATGCTTACTTAGGACACAAATTGGATTGCAGAAAGATTTCAAGCTTGTTAGCGCACCAAAACATGACTGAGTGAGTGAGTGAGTGAGTGAGTGAGTGAGTGAGTGAGTGAGTGAGTGAGTGAGTGAGTGAGTGAGTGAGTAAGTGAGAAAAGGAAAGAATTAGTGGATGGTCGGATGAGTGAGTGAGTAAGTGAGCGAAAAAGAGACGAGTTGAGAATTTGTTTAGCGACATTTATGGATGTAAGACAAAAGTCTACGTAGCGGACTTACGAATGCTGAAATGCAAAGACACATGAGTGAACGAATGAGTGAGGTAGTAAGTGAATGTGTGAGTGAGTGAGTGAGTGCATAGGTGAGATGAGTTGAGAAGTTATTTAGTTGCATTATGGCTACATGGCGAGTTCACTTAAGGAACTCACGAATTTTCACATGCAAAGACTTGGGTAATTATAATTGTCAAAATAATGCTTACATAGGATACAAATTGGATCGTAGAAAGATTTCCAGTTTTATAGGATACCAAAATGTGATGGGATGGGTGAGTGTGTGAGTAAGCAAGTGTGTGTGTGTGTGAGTGAGTGAGTGTGTGTGTGTGTGTGTGTGTGAATGAGTGATGGAGTAAGTGAATATGTGAGTGAGAGAAAGTGAGTGAGCGAGTGAGTGAATGAGTGACATAAGTTGAGAGGTTATTTGGTTGCATTACGGATACAAGGCGAGTTTGCTTAAGGAACTTACGAATTTTCAAATGCAAAGACTCGTAATTGTCAAAATAATGCTTATACAGGACACAAATGGGATCGTTGGCAGATTTCCAGCTTTATAGGACGCCAAAATGTGAGAGAATGAGTGAGTGAGTGAGCAAGTAAGTGAAAGAGTGAGTGGATGTGTGAATGAGTGAGTGAGTGAGTGAAAGAGAGATGTGTTGAGAATATTTGCTTAGCGGTATTTATGTTTGTAACACAAGTTTGTGTAGCGGACTTGCAAATGTTGAGGTGCAAAGACGCACAATATTGTGAACATATAGCATGCATAGGATACGAGATTAGATGGCAAGAAGATGTCGGACTTTATTAAATGTTGGGGTTAGATGTGCAAATGTGTATGAAACGCGTGGGATGCTGTTACAAAATAGCGCAGGATGATAATAAGCATAGGTCTTTTCCATTGTGAATGCGCATGAAACGCATGAAACGCATGTTTGCAAGACTATGCGTTTGCAGGAATGCGGGTGTCATATATGAAAGAATATAAGATTTAATATTAGGATGTGAGGTTTTCAATAGTATAAGACCTTTAGAATGCAAGACTAGTGGCGAATGCACGAGCACAAGATGTCAATTTTCAAGAATTCAAGTTCCCAGTTTGACAGGATTGCAAAGCTTCAGGTTTGCTTATAAATATGTATACAAGTTTCACATTTTCAAGAATTCGAGTCCAAGAGAAAAGAAATTTTGCATATAGGCTGCATGAGTATGAGTTTGCACGAATACAATATTTCAGATGTATAAGAACGGGTTGACTGTTCAACTTTTCAACAGCATTAGATTTCAGAGTTTCAAGCTGCTTACATGAAATTAAAGATTTTAATTTCAAACGTGCGTCGTTTAGATCTCTCGAATGTAACATCTTAAGTTTATAATTATCTACAGAGTTGCAAGTTTTCAAGACTTCAGTCTATTTGCAAGAGTAGGCTATATGTTTGCGTGGTTTTAGATTTGAAAAACACAAGTTTTCGAAAGTTCTAGAGTAGGCTATGCATCTGTCAGAATACAAAGTTTCGAGTTTATCGGAATACGAGTTCGCACAATTTCAGACTTTGACTTCACAAGATTTGAGATTTTCAACAGTATAAGACCACAAGAACTCAAGTTTCCACGAATGCACGAGCCCAATATCTCAGATTTTCAAGAATGCAAGTTCGCAAGATTACAGAACTGCAAGGCTACAGATATACAAGGGTGAGTTTACGTAACGAACTTACGAATGTTGAGAGCGTGAGTGAGTGAATATGTGAGTGAGTGAGTGTGTGAGTGAGTAAGTGAGTGAGCGAATATGTGAGTGAGTGGTTGAGTGAGTTATTGAGTGAGAGAGATGAGTTTAGAGTTTATTCACGTGAGATTATTTAGTTGCATTATGTTTACTAGGCGAGATTTACCTTGCGAACTTAGGAATTTTGAGATGCAGAGACGCACGAGATTGTCAAAGTAACACTTAGGATAGGGTATACATAAGATACAAGTGGGATAGTAGGAGGACTTCTACATTTAAAGAATGATAACATGCTGATATCTTGTGTTCTATGCGGATTTGGCGTACTGTATGGCGCTTTGGAAGTGATTTCAATGCGGATGCACAATAAAACGTGCAAATGTTCGCATATATTGTTAAGCAAAGGATGCGTTTGCGTAGGAACATGTTAGAAAGTCTGTATAGATGAAACTTTGAGAGATGAAGAAACTGCGATGGCAGTTTTAGTCGAATTAAAGGTGACATTTACGTTAATTGCGCTAGAAATTATGCGTCTTTTAAGTTTTCGTGCGATGGAGCTTTTGCAGAGTAGATACAATTTGTATGGAACACGGAATATTTCGATTGAACTAGGTACGAAAATGCACAGTGTTGGAGACTGAAAAGTTAAAATTACACGATCTGTATGGACGCCTCCGTCGGAGGCGTCCGGGAGCGGCGGCAGGCGGCGGCGGCGGGGCGGGGGCAAGGGCGGGGCAGGGGCGGCGGTGGCAGCAGAGTTCCCCTCCCCTCCCTCTCCCTTCCCCTACGGCCCGGGCACTTTTTTCTGGTACGAATCTTTGTAATCTAATGTAATCATTCACAACATTTATGTATAAAATTGTTAAGTTTCGCGTTCAATTATGCAGGATTTGTAACATTTTAGGCTATCGGACCTACATCTCATTCGCATGAAAATTATTTTGTCTGTTATTGTTTTGCATTGCAATGCTGTTATAGCTGGAACTTACCCATGCGATGATCTGATGATTCGGTAGGAGATTGTAGACCCTACAGATCGATTCACCGCATCCAAACAAGTATAATAATAATTCCAGATAGTTGGTCTGTCGTCATGGATGTCTGGAATCGGTGTGGCATAAGCATGTCTATATATGAGTTTCCTGTTCTGGTCTAGTAGCCTACACACTTATCTTATGTAACTGAATAAGTGCATGCATAATATGTGCTCGGGCATGCTATTCGAACCCTTCTGCATCTCAATGGTATGTTTATATGATTTCATTGTTATAGAATTCAGAAATGACCACTGACCTCTACGGCACAGCGCAATGATATTGCTAAGCATTTGTATGCGAATGATTATCAGTAGGCCTAGACCAAATAACTGCGGAATATGATGACAGAATCCGTAAACTTCATGCATTAGACTACAAGATCGACCATCGAATCAACATTGCTATGTGACTTACAAATATACTAAACATTTGTTTTTACCTACATGTAGAACGCGTCCATTAGCTTGAACGACGCACATTGTCACATGTTTTCGTGCTTGATGACATTTAACGCCACATTCGTAGCATTTGCAATTATTTAGATACAATAGTTGGATATATCTGTGAGGCGCGGTGGTGTAGTGAATATCTTCGAGCCCTTGTAATCGAATGGTTGAAGGTTCGAATCCACCTCCAGCCACCTCGTAGGGATCTTGGGCAAGTCCTTCACTCGCAATTGCCCAGCGCTTCGGCGTGAATTTCCGACTCGGTGTCCGCGCTGCAGTCGGAAATATTTTTTCCCAGAAATATTCTAGAAGCGGCGCGATAACAAGTGCACACACACACATAATATATATATATATATAAATATATATTGTAACGTCGCTTACGCAAATGCAAATAACAATCATGCGATAAACATGTGCCCGGGCCGTAGGGGAAGGGAGAGGGAGGGGCGGGGAACTCTGCTGCCACCGCCGCCCCTGCCCCGCCCTTGCCCCCGCCCCGCCGCCGCCGCCTGCCGCCGCTCCCGGACGCCTCCGACGGAGGCGTCCATACAGATCGTGTAATTTTAACTTTTCAGTCTCCAACACTGTGCATTTTCGTACCTAGTTCAATCGAAATATTCCGTGTTCCATACAAATTGTATCTACTCTGCAAAAGCTCCATCGCACGAAAACTTAAAAGACGCATAATTTCTAGCGCAATTAACGTAAATGTCACCTTTAATTCGACTAAAACTGCCATCGCAGTTTCTTCATCTCTCAAAGTTTCATCTATACAGACTTTCTAACATGTTCCTACGCAAACGCATCCTTTGCTTAACAATATATGCGAACATTTGCACGTTTTATTGTGCATCCGCATTGAAATCACTTCCAAAGCGCCATACAGTACGCCAAATCCGCATAGAACACAAGATATCAGCATGTTATCATTCTTTAAATGTAGAAGTCCTCCTACTATCCCACTTGTATCTTATGTATACCCTATCCTAAGTGTTACTTTGACAATCTCGTGCGTCTCTGCATCTCAAAATTCCTAAGTTCGCAAGGTAAATCTCGCCTAGTAAACATAATGCAACTAAATAATCTCACGTGAATAAACTCTAAACTCATCTCTCTCACTCAATAACTCACTCAACCACTCACTCACATATTCGCTCACTCACTTACTCACTCACACACTCACTCACTCACATATTCACTCACTCACGCTCTCAACATTCGTAAGTTCGTTACGTAAACTCACCCTTGTATATCTGTAGCCTTGCAGTTCTGTAATCTTGCGAACTTGCATTCTTGAAAATCTGAGATATTGGGCTCGTGCATTCGTGGAAACTTGAGTTCTTGTGGTCTTATACTGTTGAAAATCTCAAATCTTGTGAAGTCAAAGTCTGAAATTGTGCGAACTCGTATTCCGATAAACTCGAAACTTTGTATTCTGACAGATGCATAGCCTACTCTAGAACTTTCGAAAACTTGTGTTTTTCAAATCTAAAACCACGCAAACATATAGCCTACTCTTGCAAATAGACTGAAGTCTTGAAAACTTGCAACTCTGTAGATAATTATAAACTTAAGATGTTACATTCGAGAGATCTAAACGACGCACGTTTGAAATTAAAATCTTTAATTTCATGTAAGCAGCTTGAAACTCTGAAATCTAATGCTGTTGAAAAGTTGAACAGTCAACCCGTTCTTATACATCTGAAATATTGTATTCGTGCAAACTCATACTCATGCAGCCTATATGCAAAATTTCTTTTCTCTTGGACTCGAATTCTTGAAAATGTGAAACTTGTATACATATTTATAAGCAAACCTGAAGCTTTGCAATCCTGTCAAACTGGGAACTTGAATTCTTGAAAATTGACATCTTGTGCTCGTGCATTCGCCACTAGTCTTGCATTCTAAAGGTCTTATACTATTGAAAACCTCACATCCTAATATTAAATCTTATATTCTTTCATATATGACACCCGCATTCCTGCAAACGCATAGTCTTGCAAACATGCGTTTCATGCGTTTCATGCGCATTCACAATGGAAAAGACCTATGCTTATTATCATCCTGCGCTATTTTGTAACAGCATCCCACGCGTTTCATACACATTTGCACATCTAACCCCAACATTTAATAAAGTCCGACATCTTCTTGCCATCTAATCTCGTATCCTATGCATGCTATATGTTCACAATATTGTGCGTCTTTGCACCTCAACATTTGCAAGTCCGCTACACAAACTTGTGTTACAAACATAAATACCGCTAAGCAAATATTCTCAACACATCTCTCTTTCACTCACTCACTCACTCATTCACACATCCACTCACTCTTTCACTTACTTGCTCACTCACTCACTCATTCTCTCACATTTTGGCGTCCTATAAAGCTGGAAATCTGCCAACGATCCCATTTGTGTCCTGTATAAGCATTATTTTGACAATTACGAGTCTTTGCATTTGAAAATTCGTAAGTTCCTTAAGCAAACTCGCCTTGTATCCGTAATGCAACCAAATAACCTCTCAACTTATGTCACTCATTCACTCACTCGCTCACTCACTTTCTCTCACTCACATATTCACTTACTCCATCACTCATTCACACACACACACACACACACACTCACTCACTCACACACACACACACTTGCTTACTCACACACTCACCCATCCCATCACATTTTGGTATCCTATAAAACTGGAAATCTTTCTACGATCCAATTTGTATCCTATGTAAGCATTATTTTGACAATTATAATTACCCAAGTCTTTGCATGTGAAAATTCGTGAGTTCCTTAAGTGAACTCGCCATGTAGCCATAATGCAACTAAATAACTTCTCAACTCATCTCACCTATGCACTCACTCACTCACTCACACATTCACTTACTACCTCACTCATTCGTTCACTCATGTGTCTTTGCATTTCAGCATTCGTAAGTCCGCTACGTAGACTTTTGTCTTACATCCATAAATGTCGCTAAACAAATTCTCAACTCGTCTCTTTTTCGCTCACTTACTCACTCACTCATCCGACCATCCACTAATTCTTTCCTTTTCTCACTCACTCACTCACTCACTCACTCACTCACTCACTCACTCACTCACTCACTCAGTCATGTTTTGGTGCGCTAACAAGCTTGAAATCTTTCTGCAATCCAATTTGTGTCCTAAGTAAGCATTATTTTGACAATTTCACGAGTCCTTGCATCTGAAAATTCGTAAGTTTCTTAAATAAACTCGCCTTGTAATCATAATGTAACTAAGTAGCCTCTCAACTCATCTCGCTCACGCACTCACTCACTCACTTGCTCACTCGCTCACTTTTTCTCACTCACTCACTCCTTCTCTCACTCACTCAATCAATCACTCACTCACCCACCTACTCACCCACCCACCTACTCACCCACCCACCTACTCACCCACCCACCTACTCACTCACTCTGTCTTCGTGCAAACGTATTTTCACAAATTAAATTCTCAACGCATCTCTTCTGGTTTCGTAGCCTATAATATGCACGTCTGCTCTGAAAATGCTCAGTGTCTTCAATTTCCTGTGAGTGACTTGAAACATTGAAGTGTTATAGCCTACTCTGGAAAATTAAAAGCTTGCGTTCGTGCATGTCTTAAATCGTGTCAATTTGTAGCATACTCTTGTAAGTTCGAAACCTTACATTCTTGAAAACTCATGCTATAATATTCCTGAAAATACATCTTTGCTATTAAAACTTTGATTTTCGCTATCTGTGTAGCATTAAAGAATATAAAACTGTCGTGTGAATGTTTGCACCGCTTCTGAGTGTGTAAACTCTGCGTTCTACATCTGAATGTCCAACTTTCATTATTCGTAGAAGGTCTACTTTACTTAGGTTATACATGTAAATGTCTAAATTCTCACATGTTTACATGATTAGATCGAAATAACTTACATACCTACCTACTTACTTACTGTTAGATTATAATATTCTAATTAAAGTAAAATTGTATAGTGATTTCCGATCTTTAAATGCTTGCGCTTGTGATGACTTAGCAGTGAATCTGACGTTCAACTTCTATAATGCTTTTGGAAGCTTCACTCGTTAAGTTTGAAAATGTTATATTTCTATAGTATGCTATCATTTGAAGACACTATGTCTCAGCATTGAATTTGTTGGCTATTGTGTCACTCGATATGCTTGAAATTGCTCTTAATGTATCAAACTTCTGTATCGCCACTCGAAAATCCTGCGTCCTAGCAATGAACATGGCACTTAAACTTGTATCATACCAGTAGAAACACTGCTTGATAGTTTTGATATGAATCTTTAAGCCTCAAATCTTTGTATGGTTACTCGAAAACGTTGCGTCTTAGCACTAAATCCAACGTTCCAACTTCTATAGCGACGCTGGAAACACTGGGTGATGTGTCTGAATTTGATGAAAAGACAATGAATTTCTATAACCTCATAGTAAAACAACCTCTTAGCAATGAATCCGACGTTTGAAATTCCATCATTCCATTCGAAAAACTGCATACTATGTGTGAAATGACTCTTACAGCTTCAAATTTCTGTAGCTCCGCTCAAAAATGAAGCATCTTATTGATTATTTCAAAGTCTAAACTTCTATAGCGCCTGTTGGGTCATCACTTCCCTTGTCTCTCTCTCTCTCTCTTTCCCTTTCCCTTTCCCTTTCCCTTTCCCTTTCCCTTTCCCTTCCCTCCCCTTCCCTTCCCTCCTCATCGAGTCCTCCCTTCCCTGGTGGACTCATTAATATAGCTCCATACGAAAAATGGTGCATCCTAGCATTGAGTTCAATTTGCAAACTTTTATAGCACTTCCGGAAACGACGTTGCTATGTAAACAAATGCTCTGATTGGTTGCTAAGGAAGTAACCGAGCGCTCTGATTGGCTCACGTTGGTTGAGGGATTGGAAATTCCAAGGTGTCACGTGACTACCCCACAGGGTTTGCGCGCGTACTCGTGCATAAATTTATTCCATTATGCAGACGCGTCGTAAACTTTTATTGGATCATTTACGACTTTACGATCGTGTTGGATACAATGGCAGGGTTTGAATGGCGAAGAACGATTGTAATTAGGTTTGGTACGCGGACAATGGTCGATTTCACGGACAATGGAAGGGCCGAGAGTCGGCGAACAATGGGTCGTTGATTGGAATACTGGCACAAAAGGTTTAATTATACGAATACAATGGATCGGTTCTAGCACAATGGAGCGGCCGAGAGTCGGCGAACAATGGGCCGTTGATTGGAATACTGGCACAAAAGGTTTAATTATACGAATACAATGGGTCGGTTCTAGCACAATGGAACGGCCGAGAGTCGGCCAACAATGTGCTATTGTATGCGATACGAGCACAATAGGGTTTGGAGCGCCGTCTAACAATGCTAATTAGGGTTAATTATACGAGTACAATAGGTCGGTTTCTAACACAATGGACGACCGATCGTCGACCAACAATGGGCCATTGTACGCGCTACGAGCACAATAGGGCTGCCGGCGTCGGAGAACAATAGGGTATTGTCTAGAACAATAGGAGGGGTGGGGGTCGGGTCTATTGTTCCCAAACTGTCCCTTATACTACTACTCTAGTATATCATCAGCATAGTGAGGCATGATACTAGTTCTTTGCGCCTGGCTGCTATGGGTTTCAAGGCATATTGACCTGTGTATTGTGTAATGTGTATAACACTGTACAAATACATGTTCCTAAAGTACATGCACCGCCGTACCCAAACTCATGTCAGAAGTGCAAAAGTGTACAAGATTCATATAAAAAAATAGTTAGTCGCCAATCTGAATAAATTGCAGGCTGATGTTTACTTCATATTGTAAGTTATGCAGTGACGGAGCCATTGTTCGAACAATGACGCGTGGAGACTTGCTGTAGAAACGTCATCTCTAGGCTAGTGCCCGACGTCCGTTATAACGGACGCTAACTTTTAAATCAAAATTTCCTTAGGAAAACTTGCGGTAATTGGGATAATATTTTGTCAGCATATTGACCCATATGACTACTATAAACAACATTTACACTTTCTCTAAATTCCTCCTGGTTCAATACCAAACAGAAATATAATTACTAGTGGTAGCGAAGATTTTCGACATGCTACAGTAGACACATTAGCACAAGCAATAAAATATATCTAATTCACATAATCCGGCAATCACAATAGTGGAATCTATAGCCTATTGACCCACCAATTTGAAAAAATAATGATGACCATATTATGCAGTTGCCTCTTATTTTGGCAACGAGTTTTCTAAGCGTCCTTTATAACGGACGCTGGGCACTAATGGGTCTGTTTTTCACACCCCAATTTCAAGTTTATCATAGGCCAACCCCCCCAGTTATTTTTCCACAATTCTCATACTGCCTTTACCCCCGCGCAGAGTATCTTTCGGCGGCTATAATCAGCACGGCGAATTTCAAAACTATAATGATAATCATATGCCATCTTTTGAGATTTAGGCCTAAGGTAGGCTTATGTCTTACCAACGGCAGTCGGCTTATTCGCGAATGATAAAACTGCTTGTTTAAGCCGTTTTGACGGCGGACCACTCGACCTATTTTTTAATTGACCAATTTCTATTTACGTAAATTTTGTCTGTACTTTGTGAATGACGTCACGGCAAAAGTCATTGGTCACGTGGGCAACGTCTGCTAGCAACTCAGGTAAGTAGGTAAGAGAGCTCCGGTAAAAGAGATCCATTCTGCCGGTTCAGCTACTTCAAACATCCTTTTCCCAAATTGCAATTATATTAGTTTTAGGTCAGTTTAGTTTGAGAACATTTGCTCAGGTTTAGGGGGGGGGGCGTACGCCGGCTCCGCCCCCTCTGAATCCGCACCTGATAGGCCTATGTTGTTACGTATATAGGCCTATATCACACAGAAATTTATATAGGCCCTAGTTAAATACGTCATACGCTTTTATGGTAGCTATATACACGTCGAAGTGGCAGAAAGGGAGCGAAGTAGGCCTGTATGGTCACAAAGATACTTCGAAGCAAACCCAATTGAGACCATAGATCTAGGGCCAGACCTAATTGTTGCGCTAAACAGTATTGTCGTGTACCGGTGTGGCTATAGAAAGCGAATAAGCACAGGGCCTATGCCATTAGACTATAATACATAGGCCTACTAGGCTACTAGGTTTAGGCTACATACGCAGTTGGAACTTCGAAAACTGGGAAACTTGTTCATGAGTTACCCTTATTATTTATTCTAAAATGTGTCCTGCTCTCTGCCTTGTAAATACCGAAAGCCTTGTATTGCTGTCTTAGTCTTGATTCTTGAATTCTAGACCTTAATTTTGTAGTCCATTATAGCATGTTTTTTTTGTAACCACTGCAATCACTACAATGTCTCGGATCTTGCTTACCGTGTCAATCGCCAGAGGGGGTGTTCAAAATATATCGTGCAGGTTGGAAGCATCGCTTATATCTTGTCTTTGGAGGTGGGCGTGACGTGGACTGCTGTACAGTAATCAGCGTTGCCACTCCTTGGGTTTTTTCACAAGATCTTGGGTTTTTTGATCCGAACTTGGAAAATGGGGTTTTTTGCGAGGAACTTGGGTTTTTTCTTGGGTTTTTTTTCGGCGCAAAAAATCTTGGTCTTTTTTTTCGAACTTGGGAAATGGGGTTTTTTCCGTGAAAAACTTGGATTTTTCAGGAAAATCTTGGGTTTTTTGCTTGTGAACCGAAAATTTTTCGATATTTCCTAAAAATTTGAGCGAGATGACTAAAAAAAAAAAAAAAAAGTCGTCAGATTTTTTGGACGGTAATTTTTTTTTTAAATTTCGAAAAAAATTTTGACGGATGACTAAAAAAAAAAAAAATCGTCAGAAATTTTTTGGACGAAAATCTTTAAAATTTCGGAAGATTTGAGCAACTTGGGTTTTCTTGGGTTTATTTGACCGACCAACTTGGGTTTTTTTATTTTTCAGAGTGGCAACGCTGACAGTAATCGACACCCATTGAACTAATGAACCCTACTCGTCAAGGGATGTAAATGACTAAAACGCTTTTTTGAGTTTTGTTTTAATTTACTCTTATGCAGTAGCGACATCAAATATCTTGCATTGCAATGTCTTCCATAGTTGGTACGACAGAGTTTGGCAAAACGACGGATGGAAAGAACGTAACAAAGTAAGTTTAATAATAATTTAATAATACGTTGATTAGTGACCGGCAAATGTTGTGCTTTGGAAAATAAGTAAGTGAGTTCCGGCTACAAATAGATGATGGGACAACATAATTGTACTTTTGCTAAATTAAATTTAGTGCCAAGTCAAAGATGTAGTAGTGTTATTGGTTGTAGGACAAAACCCCCCGGACAAAACCCCCCGGACAAAAACTCCCCCGGACAAAACCCCCCGGACAAAAACTCCCCCGGACAAAACCCCCCGTGTTTTTTTATCCAAGCAGATAAAATGCAGTGTCACTTATAGGTGCAATCTGTATTCAATCTGTGTGTGTGCTGATGATGGATTTGTGTTGTCCAAAATTTCAGTGGTGGTGACTGGTGAGTTTACGTTTTGCCAAGAGTCTTCATTTGGCAATGGTATGATGGTGAGAGAACTTTCAAGTTCTTGAACAATCAGACCTTGCAGAGTTGACTTGCCTGATTAGGATCGTAGTGCAATTCACAAGACGTGCAATCTTTAAATTTTGAGTTCTCATCATATTATAAATCAAACATTTTAGTAGGCCCTAGCGTTTAGCCTAAGCATAAAACCCAAACCCATTACAAGCATTTACTAACAACAAGCAGCAAAGGTAGGCAAGGAACAAAGTTTGTATAGTCGTCGTCTCACAGACTTGGCATATATGGGGCCTTGCGCACTGGGAGCACCTCTGAACGGTTCACCCTACTAGAGGCGCTTTAAAAATGTTTCAATACAATACAATATCACCAATATTTTGCTAACATACACCTCTCGCCAATCTCCAAAATTTAAAAAACCAATTTCTGTCGGCATTCATGCATATGCATGTATGGCGTATCAACTCATATTAAAAACTGGACTCAAATTTTTTCAGATACGAGCTGAAGAACTCTGCAGGAACGACTGTAGAGATCATAGATTTTGGTGGCATCATCACGTCACTTAAGACAGCTGACAAGAATGGTCATCTTGAGGACATCACTACTGGTTTCGACACACTGGCAGGTATAATGTTTCACCATTATCTAAGAAGCTGAGTTGTATATTCTAATTAGCACCAAGCTGATGTAGTTTCATTTGATCTTGCTTAGCTTTTATCTGCTATAAGTCCTGATCAATATTTGTGTGTTACTGATCGCATTAGTTCTCACAAAATGAATGCACAAATGTGTCCTAATATGATCCTAAGAAGGATTTTCACCACTTTTAACAGACAGAGATTTCTGTGTATCTTGTTTCTTATTAATTAGCTTTGAGATGACAGATTTTCCAATGATGCTGAGCACACCACTAGTCTTTATGTTTTGCATTTTTGCAGTACTGCTATAAGGGTCAAGATAGAATAATTGTCCGTTAACAGTATTACACTGTGAGTAATAAGTATATGCATCATTCTAAAAGATTTATTTCAATATTTGCTAATTTTATCCAAATTTGCTCTTGCCAGTTTGGCTTCTGTCTATAGAACTGTTGATAAGCATTCAAAACACAAAATTTGCTTCTATGTTTGAATTTGCTCAGAAGATCAGCACTCTTCAAAGATTCTTTGTACTAAAAATTTTGTTTTGTTTGTCTATGTTTGGCACAGAATACGAAAAGAATCCAGCTTATTTCGGAGCCATAATTGGTCGCATTGCTAACCGCATCTACCGTGGCAAGTTCAGTCTGGATGGGCAGGAGTTGACGGTTGCCCTCAACAGAGATCCAAATCATCTTCATGGTGGAAACATCGGATTTGATAAAGTTAGCATTTAATTAATTTTAAACTTTTTAACTCGTTGCCAGAAGCTACTAATAGGGTGCACACTATTTACCAAAGATTCAGCCTATTACTTTGATTTTGATCCATTTCATCCTGCAAAACAATTCTATTTTCTTAAGTCATGCAGCCGTAAGTCTATTTATCTATCTATGTAATTTATATAGCGCCCCTTCAAAGAATCTACTCAGAGGCGCTCCCGACCCAGGCCCGGTCAAAAAGTAGTCTTAGGCAATCTATAGAATGTGCCAGACATGTTCCGAGGTTTTGATTGTTTTGTGACTATCCCAGACTTCACGTAATTTGATGCTAAAAACGATGTGAATATAAATATGCATGAGCAATTGAACATGAATATTCATGTAGATGTGAACATGAATATTCATGTAGAGACGGTTTCTTTTTAGAAAATCTGGAAGACGCAAGTGGATGGTAACCGACTGAAGATGTCTTACATCAGTCCAGATGGCGAAGAAGGATATCCTGGTACACTGTCAGTAGAAGTTGTCTACGAACTGACAGCTGACAACGAACTATTCATCGATTACACTGCCACTTCTGACAAACCAACGATTATCAACCTGACAAACCATGCTTACTTTAATTTAGCTGGTCATGTAAGTTAATACATTATAGCCTTTGTTTATTATTTCAAGCTGACAGACCTGTTATCCATAGCGTTACGGAAGCTCCCGGTTCAAAGGGTTAATGTATTTAAGTTGCTCTGCTATTCATTGAATAATTTTCTCAGTATTAAACTTCCTTTTTATAGCTGTTTTAGGATAGAACATAGCCAGGAAATAATTTCAATTTCAATTGGACTTGGTCTCAGAGTACGAAGTTGGATTTTGGTATTTAAGTGAATTTCATCTGGTTATTTCAGAGGATTTTGACTAAGAGCATTGACCTCTTTTCCCTCTAAATTTATCCATTGTCTTTTTCTTATTGTGAGTTCATAATTTGAATGGACTTCTTACGTTTTGTTGTAGAAGTCTGAAAATATTTACGATCATTTGGTGACCATCAAAGCAGACCATTACCTGCCAAAGACTGAACATAGTGTACCCACAGGTCTGTTGAAATCTGAAATTAAGGCGTTAATTTATTTTGCGTATTCCAAAATCTGTTTGATCATCTCATTACTTTTTCCTTTTTTATATGTTGTTTATATAAATATATCATTTTTAAAAGTTGTTTTTGCAAGGTGGTCATTATTTAAAATAAGCTCATCTAGTTAAACAGAATCTTATACACTTTTTAGCACTTGTGTTGTAATTGTAATCGAACATTTATATAGCGCCACTTCAAGAAAACTCCTCAGAGGCTCTCCCGACCTGACACCAAACCATAATCAAAGAGAATGGTTTTCAAACCCTTGCGGAAAAGGAGCAAAGAAAGACAAAGTTCAGGTTCATTTAATACGGAGACTAATAGGTAACTTATTCCAGAAAGACGAACCGACCAATTGCAATTGGTGTTATATCTTGGGTTTTGTTGTCTATGATTATATATTTATTTCGATAATGGTTTCATACCAATTTGACAGATTAAATCTCTGATATTTTTTTTATTTTACGCATGCCCAAAATCCCATTAAATTTTCAGGTGAGATAGCTGCAGTGGATGGAACACCCTTCGACCTTCGGAAAGCCGTCACCTTGAAAGATCGTCTTCCTCAGATCTCTGGTCCTCCAGTCGGATTCGATCACAACTTCTGTCTCGGCAAATCGGAGCTCGGCCGGACGTTAGCCGCGAGGGTCGAGCACGAAGCCAGCGGTCGAGTTCTCGAAGTGTTCACCAACGAGCCAGGAATACAGTTCTACACGGGCAATTTTCTCGATGGCATTCCTGGGAAGAACGGCGCCACCTATGGACAGCATTCGTCGTTTGCGCTGGAGACGCAGAACTATCCAGATGCCATCAATCATGTTAGTTCTAAATGCATAATTTTTCTTTGGGGATTCCCGTTTTTTTTAGAAAGATGAATTTCTGATGCATTTTTCTAATGTTTTGATTCACGCAATGTTGTCTGTATACTGGGTTTTTTTTCCTATTGGTGCTTTCCTGTTGTCTTCTAAGTTGAAGTTTCAGGGCGGGCTTTTTTTAACGTGCAGTTGTACACAAAATGTGCAGTTCTAAATGGATTTGTGCAGTTGTAGAAGCACTTCTGTACAATTAAAATTAGCAAAAAGGTCATTGTCCTCCGATTGGAAGTAATTTACCATGGAGGATGAGAAAGGAAAGAAAGAGTTGTGCAGTTCTAAAAATTCCTTAAAAACAGCCCTGGAAAGTTTTATTGCAGGATGCGTGTCTTCCTTCTCTATTTGTATATTCGATCAGAGAAGTTCTGAAGCAAGATCTATTCCAAATCCAAAGTCATAAATAAATCAAGATTCCTTTTCTGAAGAGCTAAAGAAGAATAGAGAAGAAATCAACATTGACATAGATTTTGAATTGTACATTGATGGAGTTCAGTTACAATTGACAGCGCTTTGAAAATTTAATTAAGCTAATATATCAAAATGGAGACAAGGTATGTATGTATGTATGCATGAGCGCTTTTTATAGTGCCCTTCAAGATTAGGTGCTCCTGAATATAATGCTGGCACTGCATCAGAGTTTCACACCGAAGCACCTGAGCAATTACGAGCGAAGGACTTGCCCAGGGTCCCTACGCAGCAGCTTGAGGTGGATTCAAACCCGCAACTTTCCAGGTCCATGGCACCGAACATACCCCTGCATCACCGTGTCCCACGATGTGTTAATGAGGAATCGTACACGTGGGTAATTGCCTGCATTAAATGTTAGTTTTATCTTGTTAACCCTTTACCCGTTCATTTTTCAGTTAAGCCCGTGTTTTCAGCGGATATTCTAGGGGCAAACAGGTAAGGGGTTAAGTTTATTCTCCACAGTATTAATCTGATCTGCTGATGGTTTTATGTTTATAGGCTAACTTTCCAAACAGTGTGCTGCGACCGGGCGAAGTTTACAGACATCAGACGTGGTACAAATTCTCCGTTGCGTCCTGATCTTTGTAACCTCGGGTCGTATTCGTGTGGAACGTACATCTTTGGTATTTGAGTTGGTGGTGTCTGCATTTTAATTTTGTGGCTGCAATTATTGTAGCCGTAGTGCTGTGTATGATATGTTAATCAAATAAAATGCAAACTGCACATTATCTAAAAAAATGCATGAAATTTTTTGTGTATGCATGTATTGGTTTTACATGGTGGCTTTACATGCATGTCTAAATCAAATTGATCTAGAGAAGTGTAGCTTGGGTTCGTCCATTTGCAAAGGGGTAGAAGGTAAGGGGGGTTGCAACTGACATGGAGGTCTTCATCTCAATTTAAATGTTATTTCACCAACTTTAGGCAGATGCACACAGTGCACAGCCTGGATGTGATTGTGAGTAGCTCTCCTGGAGCTGGGGAATTGTAGCACCATAGCCTGTAGAACACTGTTGGTCTTACACATCAGTGAACGTCGAATACAGACTTTAGTAGAGAAGATGGAATTCAAACATTCACAGGGGAGATTGGGGCAAATTGGCAATACCTAAAATTAGAGGGTGGGGTCCAGAGTTGATTGTATTATGTGGACATTCTGAAGTTAATTGATTACATTTAAGGTAAAGAAAATGCGTGTTGAACTTGTTCACAAAAACACAGGACATGATTAAGTGGGAGGTTATTATTATTTTTATTTTTATTGTTTATTGGAAGATTATGTTTAGCTTTGATGTAAGCTGCTTTTTGCCTTTTGTCATACATATTTAATTTGCACACATCATGTGATGTTTATTGCTAATAAACTGGAAAATGTATGAATTTATATCAGTCTGGTATTTTGAGTCAACCAACAATGCATTTTGAGCACCATTCAGAGTAATGGTGGGGAAAGTGTTTTTGTTTTGTTTTGGAAAGCAAATGTTACAAAATAATGTAGCCTGCATGTAAAATGAATGACTTGATGGGTATGTGAGTCTTCTTGCCTGTCACATTTGATGACTATGTTAGACTAATTGAATTAATAACAATAATAATAATAATATTTTTATAGCTCAGCCGAGGCAGAAGGAAAGGGTGCTGTATATGAGTTCAGAACGTTAATGAATTCCTCAGACTGGTTGTCTTTCTCTTATTTCTGGTCCCCCAGTTGGCTATGATCATAGGCGTACGAGGCAGGGGTCCAGATGGGGCAAATTCACCCCAAATTTCGGGCAAGTCTGGTTTTTTGGGCACACACAGGCCCGGATGACCAAAAAAGTCGCCTTTTTTTCTTGGAAATTTTTTCCCCTCCACAAGATTTCAACCAACGAAGTCATATATTCTGGATATATTTTTGGGCAGAAATTCAATCTTTGCCCCCCCCCCGCACTGCTGAAATCTCCCCTACGCCTATGGCTATGATCATAGTTTCTACTTCAGGAAATCAGTAGAAAGCTTGCCGCAAGGGTTGAGTGTAGACATGTAAGGACTTCAGCCACCCCTATAACTATGCAGCCACCCCTATACCTATTCTTAGCTTCTAGCTGTCTCAGAGACACCACTGAGATGCAATTACTTTGATGGCTTAATACCGGGTAAGAATGGCGCCACCTATGGACAACATTATCGTCATTTCCAGTACAGACGAAGACCTCTCCCGATGCAAACCAATAATGCTAGCAGGATAGCTGTTCTCTACGCTGGATATTATAGGCAATGTGATTTGATTTTGCGTTGCTGTTGTTGTCTCGGAAATGGCCATTAGCAGAGACTTATAACGCAGGATTAAGTAACACACGCGCCGCTGCTGTTGGTCTAATGTTCATTCAAGTTCGAATTTTATGGTCCAATCTAGAATTCTAGATAATGTCTTTCCGTCGTATGTGCTGCTGGTCCTCATTGACTCTCCTATCGTCCGGTGATCAGTTGGTGTAATCTGTGAGAGCATGGACGTCTGTATAACAGCATGGACGTCTGTATAACAGCATGGACGTCTGTATAATAGCATGGACGTCTGTATAACAGCATGGACATCTGTATAACAGCATGGACGTCTGTATAACAGCATGGACGTCTGTATAACAGTATGGACGTCTGTATAACAGCATGGACGTCTGTATAACAGCATGGACATCTGTATAACAGCATGGACGTCTGTATAACAGCATGGACGTCTGTATAACAGCATGGACGTCTGGATACCAGCATTGACATTGTAACTGCATTGCGTCTACTGTAGTGAAAGCATGGATTGAAGTCTGACGGCTTCGGTCTGGAATATTAAATTACACACTGCTGACGTGGCAACAAGTAGGTCTACGCCTACATAGCGTAACAAATGGGTGTTTTTCATTATCGAAGTGGCCAGGCAATTGCCTTTTAGTTTCCATTTAAGTTGAATAAAAAAAATAGAGTGCAGTGTCAAGTTGGCAACGGACTTTTATGCTCTTGGCTGTACTTTAAATATTTGGCTACTGAAAAGACGTGTTTCATAGTGAAAGTGATGAAAGAATGGTTTTCTATTCTTAAGATAAAACTGAATAGTAGGCCTAATAGACGTTTTAGCCTACATTTTAAAATGTCATAGGCTACTGTAAATTTTTTAATGATTAGACTTCGTTAGCCTAAATCGTGTCAATGAAAATGGTAATTTTTAATTAATAATGTTCTAGAATTGAAGTGATGTAATAGTTGACCTTCATTATTGAATTTTTTTAATTAGGCCTATCCATAAATATATAATAGGCCTAGACTCGTTTCATCATTGAATTGACGCACGTAGATTACAGGTCTAATAGGCCTAGTAGCCTAAGTCTTTATTCTCTGAATTTACAATATGGCGAAAAGGAAGTGAATTTTTTTGTACTCTGCATTCAGTTTGGTGTCGTATAGATTTTTTATTATATAGCACATCTCGCACAAAGACTATTCAGAGGCGCTCTCGGCACGAAAACTCTCAAAGGGAAATGGCTTTGAAGGATCAGAGACTGATAGGACAAAACGAGTCGTTGTAGTTTATCCTTTAGTGAGGGAGGAAGGTCATTTCAAATGGAGGACCATCCGCAGCAATCCTCTGATTTTGGACAAGAGCAGCAATAAAATTATAGTACCGGGAACAGCCCAAGATCAAGACGATCATCGGCAGAAGGCATTGAGCGAGATGTTGAGGATATATTATTATTATTATTACAGCTTTCGCATGATAGTCTCAGAGGTGCAGTAAGTGTAAATTTAGGGCGTTATTCAATTAGGCCTACGCTTTGGAGACTGGAATGTGGACAGCTTTACATTTATCGACAGCAGAGCTGTACATTTATTGAATTCTTTACGATTACGTGTGTATTGTATAAGCCCTATTTGAAGGGCGTCCCTCTGAGCCTACGTGTGTGCATTATGTAACGATCGATTGTAAGAAATTTAAAGCTGTCCTCTTTCCGCCGTTTCCGGACTCCAAAGCGAAACTGACTAATGCCTCAAAAAAGTTGACCTTTTTTTCTTGTTGACTTGTAGAAACCAAATGGGGGCCACGATACATGGGTGGTTTTAAATGGGGGGGGGATGGCCGGATTGGCCTTCTGGATCCGCCCTTGGGTTGGCTGGATACTATGGATAGCGAAGAGTTCGCGCAGATAATTAGGCCTATTATCTGATGGACTGGGAGTTTTCATAATTATGCACACACTGATTAATTTTATTGTCATAATAATCATTAAGCTTATATGCATGACGCAAATGCATTGGAGTCGCGCGCAGACAATAAAGGCATTCCACTAATGTATGTGATTGTTTTATTTCGACGATGGTCGTCTGATGTCCAACCACGTACGCATCAACGACCCACGTGGAGATCATAAGAATGATGTTCGTGTTATGGTTCTTTCGACAGCAGAACCGAACGGAGCACACACACTCACACACACACACACACACACACACACACGCACACACACGCACACACATATATATATATATACTACGCACATACAGAACATAACGTTCCAATCTCAGGAAAAGACTGCTGATAGATTTCGTCGAAACAACAACTGTATGCAGCGGCGACACATAAAACCCATGTCTATAAAGAAGCACTCGGCATCGTATCTCCTAATGTGCGCTATATAAAAACCGCTGTCGTATATATATATATATATATATATATATATATATATATAGTATATACATACATATACAATGTATATACAGAGTATATATTTATATAGCGGCAGTTGAGTCTCCTAATGCACCTGTTTTTCTCGTATCTTCTTCCTGTACATTAATCTCTCGATCCGAACATTCGGCTTTCAGTCCATCCGGTCATTCGGCCACTGTAGCTCGTTCGGTCACTACATTCAGTCAGTCCATCCGGTCAGTCCATCCGGTCCTTTGCAACACTGATTTATATCGAAGACTGAATGGCAGCAAATGCACTGGGTCTATATGGCGTAGACTTACATGTATATGCATCGGTTGATGATAATGATAATTATGTTGCTGATATCTTGAAGGGACGAACGAAACACTCGCGGTATACAAAGGTCGACGTATACAAGGAGGTTTATCGTTTGGCGTCAAACCAAGAAAAAATTCTGTGCATACGATGATGATGATGATGACGATGATGATGATGATGACGACGACTACGGCGACGGCAACGACGAAGACAGCGACGATGACGATGACGGCGGTGGTGGCGACGACGGCGGCGGCGGCGGTGGCGACGACGACGGTGGCGACGACGACGACGACGGTGGTGGCGACGACGACGACGGAGGTGGCGACGACGACGACGACGGTGGCGACGACGACGACGACGGTGGTGGCGACGACGACGGCGACGACGACGACGGTGGTGGCGACGACGGCGGCGGCGGCGGTGGCGACGACGACGGTGGCGACGACGACGGTGGTGGCGACGACGGCGGCGGCGGCGGTGGCGACGACGACGGTGGCGACGACGACGACGACGGTGGTGGCGACGACGACGACGGAGGTGGCGACGACGACGGCGACGACGACGACGGTGGTGGCGACGACGGCGGCGGCGGCGGTGGCGACGACGACGGTGGCGACGACGACGACGACGGTGGTGGCGACGACGACGACGGAGGTGGCGACGACGACGACGACGGTGGCGACGACGACGACGACGGTGGTGGCGACGACGACGACGGAGGTGGCGACGACGACGACGGTGGTGGCGACGACGACGACGACGGTGGTGGCGACGACGACGACGGTGGTGGCGACGACGACGACGACGGTGGTGGCGACGACGACGACGACGGTGGTGGCGACGACGGCGGTAGTGGTGGTGGCGACGACGACGGCGGTGGTGGCGACGACGACGACGGAGGTGGCGACGACGACGACGGTAGTGGCGACGACGGCGGTAGTGGTGGTGGCGACGACGACGACGATAATCCCAACATGATAGGCCATGTGTATGTTTCTGATGCGCATAACATGTGAGATTGGCTATAATTTATAGGTCACGGTTCCATTCATGCATGGCATGTCCTCATTTTCTTCATTTCTCTCTCCCGTCGCATCTCACACCTGCTTCATGTCTTCATCAAGCGGATCTCATCAATTCTGACTTCAAACGACCAACGTCTTCTGCACGAGATTAGATTAGCTTAGATCAGATTAGATTAGATCAGATCAGATCAGATTAGATTAGATTAGATTAGATTAGATTAGATTAGATTATAGATTAGATTAGATAAGCTGTAGGCAAATCCTCCAAAGTGTCTCTACGGTTATAACTTTGATATACAATCTCCATGCTCAAACATTTTCCTGTACACGGACACACGGTGATAAATATAATATAATATCCTGCGATTCTGTACTAATTCTTACTATAGACACATTACACCATTAGCCTACACGTAGGCATATACAGCACATGTACATGTATAAAATTGTATATGTACATGCACATGTATTATGTAGGCTACATGTACATGTAGGCCTATACAGCAGCCGCGTTCTCTTCTTTTAGCTTCTACGACCGAAACCATATCATTCTGATGCTCTTACTGCAGTAGAGCTGCCCCTGCGTATGTATCCGCCGACCGCTCGATAATGGACGCCGCTGGCCGACGGTGACGCCGCTGGTGGCAGGCGGTGGACGCAGGGTTCGACAGGGCTCGGAAAAGATCGGCAGGGTCCGGCAGGGATCGGGAGGTCGAGGTGAGAGGTGGAAGGATCAAGTGTCGGGATCGTCAAAACAGCGGAGCAGAAGGTCAACGAGAAAACGTGACGGAGTCGTAAATCGTCGGCCGCGGGAATTCACTTATTAAAATCGAGAATAATATATGGTGTTATGGAGAAACTAGGTTTAATAAGAACGATGACGTGGTGCACGGTGGGGTCTAGTCGTTAGGTCTATAGCATATGTAGGCCTAGGCTTGTTGGCATTGGCATACTGTCAACGGAGAGGTCGTGGGGTTCAAATCCCCTCGCCATGGCAGGGATGGATTTTGTGTCGAGATTTCTGGTTCACTTGCGCCCCCCCCTTGTAGGCCTAACGGTCCTAATAGGCCTGGCCTACTCCTCCAACTCGTTCTTCTTTAATCACTCAGAAGGTGCTTTAGGTCTATGTAGGCCTAAACGGATCTGATATCACCTTTCTGAATGCGCCACTGTCTTGAGGATATGACGTTCAGCACAGTAGAAAAAATATAAAAATATTAATTTGCCCCTATCCATAGTCCATTTCATGCAATATTTGCGGGTCACGCTGTCCCGTTCGTCTTGCTTATTCGGTTCATAGTAGGCCTACGCCATTATAGGATTAGGCCTATATCGCCTTCTCCCATATCGATATATTTCATATACATGTAGGCCTATAATATCTTTGGTCATAGCCTATCTCTTACGCCTGCTCTGCTGTTTTCAATGTTTTGCTCGGTCGCCACTCTATCTATCTGCGCGTGCGCGTGACTTCAGTCAATATGTCTTTCTTTGAAGTGTAATTGCACGGCTTTATCTCGTCCCGAACTTGACGATGATCGTAAATCAAGTCAGGCGCTAAATAAGCACACACAAGCGACACACACGCATCCACATCGTTGCGCATGCGCACTGACGTACATCCGGTTCAGCGTCTAACGAACAGCAGACCATGCATATGCCAGTCATTCGTCTGGAGTAAAAAAAACGAATGGGCTTATTGGAGTTTTGTTTTAATTGACACCTTCCTTCCGAGACTGCCTTGAAAAATGGACGAATTGTGCGCAGTGCTGCTGATCAATAACCAATGACTTCATCGCATGTTTGCTTTTAGGCCGTGTGTGGATGATAGCACCTCTAGTGGCTGAAGATGCGAAGTGCGTATTCGTGTTAGCCTATACACTTAGTCTTGACGAATTTAGACCTATGGGCATTCAGTGACGCATTCGGCGAAGATGGTAATATGTCAAAGACTGTGGACGAATTTAACTTCAGCGGGATTAACTGGCTGGAAGATGGTTTCGAGTGGAGTGAATATATAATTATTGCCTATGCTCACAACTGACGGCCTGTGTCCTTCCTTCACCCTGCCTCTCCCTGCCTCTCTCTGTTTCTCTGTCTCTGTCTCTCTCTCTTTCGCTGTCTCTCTATCTGTATCCTTGTGTATGTCTTTGTGCCTCTATCTGTGTATGTCTGTCAGGCAGTGTCTGCCTGCCTGCCTGCCTGCCTGCCTGCCTGCCTGTCTGTCTGTCTGTCTGTCTGTCTGTCTGTCTGTCTGTCTGTCTGTCTGTCTGTCTGTCTCCCCTCTTGGTATAGAATCGTTTTAGGAGAGCCTGTAATCAAGTTAATTTTGGCCTCATCCTAAAACAAAGACTCTTTAAAGTTGCTGCTGTGAAATCTTTTTAACACTATAGCAACACTTAAAGAGTAAAACTAACCCTCACAAAAATTCTCAGAGCATATTATGCAATGATTTTATCATGATAGGCTACTTATTATCATATTGCCTAATACACGGTTTTCAGAGCGTGCGGTTCTACACAAAATGCATTTGTGCAGTTGTAGCCTAAAAGCACTTCAGTGCAGTTAAAAATAGCAAAAACTCATTGTCATCCCGGTCATCCGATTGGGAGTAATTTATCATGGAAGATCCATGGGAAGGGAAGAAGGGGCTGCGCAGTTCTAAAAATTCCCTAAAAGAAGCCTATAGCTCCGATATAAAATATAGCTGTAATATAACACAGTTTCAGGATGTCGCAATGTTGATGCATGGTATTTCGTAATCGACTCGGGATATACACGTACATTGTATCTAAGAATACTTGGTTGCATGTGTATCAATGGCGATGAGTCGCCCTTCTTCCACTATCCACACGCCCTAACCATGCATCTTTTGGTCCGTCCATCCATCACTTGCCGCTGCTGCCGCTGCTGCTGCTGCTGTCTTCATGGAAAGGCTTTTCCAGACCACCGTATGTGCACTCCTTTCGCTCTACCCTATATACTCCTCATCCACTTCCGTCCATTCCTGCTCCCTGCATGGCTGAGGATATATTCGTCACGCCACAGAATGGGCTCGATATAATTCATTTATACGCTCCCTGCAGTTCCTCAGTCTCATTTACAGAAGTTGCAGGAAAGTGTGTGTGTGTGTGTGTGTGTGCGTGTGTGACAGAAAAAGACAGATATACAGAAGGACAGGGATGGAGACTCATGGAGCGGGAGATATGGAAGTAAGTAGGCTATACAGGCAGTGCACCCCATGCAGCTGCAGAACAAGTGGGTGTTACAAGGCGTGAAAGGCTTGTGTGATTGACAAACAAGTTATAGGCCCATAGAACCTTTCCGTAGTTCTCATTTTTCATTTAAAATATAATATTATATAACATATAATAAACTAAATTAAGACTTAGGTGTCCTACGATTACATAGCCGGTACACACTGAAGCAACATCAGCTTGCTTTGTGGAAAATGGTCAAAACATCTGATAACTGAGAACAAAAGCCTCACTTGTACTATTTTATTTTATAGCACTAATAAGATCAACGGACATAACAAACACCAATGGTGTGCACGAAATCGTTGACGCGTTGGATGCAAACACCAATGACAATGAAGACCATTTTTTATTCCAATTCATAACCGCCAACTCTCTAGGCCTACATGTCGTCAGGAACTGAAGATGATACTCTCAAACTTCCCCGCGGGTCTGAAAATAAATTGATTTGATTGACTGATTGAAACGTACAAGTGCACTGCTTCGTGCATCCAACGCATCAACTGTTTCGTGCACATCCTTCCCATTGACGCTTCGACCTTTTATGAAGAGTTGTCTCCATGCTGCAGTCTTCCTTCAGCGCCTCACTCATCGTTCGCTCAACCGACCATCGTCAGGGACTCGTCATGTAGCGGCCTACTCTCTTGGGCGGAGGCGCTGAAGGGAGACACCGACCGACTGACGGACGGACGGACCGTGGCACCCGCGGTCGGTCGGTGACCGAGGGAGAGGCGGACGCGGTCACGTTGCCTGACAAGTCGACGTTTGTCATCGAAAACAGATCGTCACGACGCGCAGACAATCGTCGTCGTCGTACGTTGAGCGCCGCAGACAATGCTTGCAGCACACAGCAGTGTATATATGTACAGGGTGGGCCAAAAAAGACCCCAACCTAAGATTTTTGCCAATATCTTGATCAAAAGTAAGAATTTCGAAATGAAATTTTACGGTCTTAAAGACAATTCATATTTAAACCAGATGGCCAGATTTCATAAAAATATTTCAAACAGAACAAAAGTTATACCAGTTTTAGTGAGGCCACCCCCGTTTTTTGACGATTGGCAAAACACGTAGGTTTTTTCACCCACCCTGTATATGTATATTGTATAGATAGGTCGCACTGCTCTCCTCTGTAGGTCGACGACGCACTGTAGAAGCAAAGCCACCAAAAGCCACTGACGATGACGACGATGATGACGATGTTGATGATGATGCTCTCGCTTTGCAGTAGCAGCAGCAGCAGCAGCAGCAGCAGCAGTGTGGTTGTATGGTGGAGGATGCGGCAGGCAGCACGTTCAATTGTTCGTCTTGATGTATACATCACCGACGAATATACGCTCCTCCTTGTCCGTCCGCCTGTCTCTTTGTCTGGCTGTCTCTGTCTCTCATCCATCTCAATCCTTCCCTACCTTCCTCTCTTGCTCCCTTCCTCTCTCTCTATGTCAGTCTGCCTGTCTCTCTCTTTCTTCTCTCTTCTCTCTTTCTGTCTGCCCGTCTGTCTGTCTTCCGTCGCTATGTCCGTCCGTACGTCTCTCTCTGTCTCTCTGTCTCTCTGTCTCTGTCTTTCTGTCTCTCTCTCTCTCTCACTATGTCGCGGTCTGCCTGTTTCTCTTTTTCTCTCTCTCTTCTCTGTGTGTCTGTCTCTTTCTCTCTTTATTCTCTCTTTCTATTTCTCTGCTGCATCTTCATTGACCATCACAGACGCACATATAATGCACACGTGGGTGTTTGAATGTTTGTCGTAAAGTCTTAGTACGCAGCTGCGACATATGTGTGGCTCAGATGGACGGACGGACGGATGGACGAACGGACGGACGGATGGACGGACGAACGGAAGGACGAACAAACGGACGGATGGACGGACGGACGGACGGACGGATGGACGGACGGAAGGACGAACGAACGGACAGACGGAAGGACGAACGAACGGACGGACGGATGGACGGACGAACGGAAGGACGGACAAACGGACGGACGGACGGACGGACGAACGGACGGAAAGACGGAAGGACGAACGAACGGACAGACGGAAGGACGAACGGACGGACAGACGGAAGGACGAACGGACGGAAAGACGGAAGGACGAACGAACGGACAGACGGAAGGACGAACGAATGGACAGACGGAAGGACGAACGAATGGACAGACGGAAGGACGGACGGAATAACGGACGGACGGAAGGATGGAAGGAAGGACGGACGGACGAACGTATACGGATGGATGGACGGACGAACGTACGGACGGAAGGACGAACGGACAGACGGAAGGACGAACGAACGGACAGACGGAAGGACGAAAGGACGGACGGACGAATGGACGAACGGACAAACGGACGGACGGATGGACGAACGGACGGACAAACGGACGGACGGACAGAGGTGCGTGTGTTGAGGTCGTTGGTAAAAAGGAGAAGAGGATTCTTCGCCTTTCACGGAACCATATGAAAACGCATTTTATGAACTTTTGCGACCGTCAAAGCGCCGCAATAAAGCCAACATCGGATGGAACGACCGAGTGCTAGTCCCGCGACGGAGATAGGATGGGCCGGATGGATGAGGGAGACGGGGGAAGGAGAGGGATGGAGGAGGAGGGAGGAGGGAGGAAGGCGTTGTGATTGAAACGGGAACATCAACAGCGTTGAAAGGAAGAGAATGGTCTGCGACGACGACAACGGCTGCAGTATAATGTGACCGTTGGGAGAGGGAAGAAGCATATGACTGAACGAATGAACAGAGGAGGAGAAGGAGGAGGAGGAGCAGGAGGAGGAGGATGAAGAGGAGGAGGAGGAGGAGGATGAAGAGGTGGAGGAGGTTGTTCTTCTTCTTCTTCTCATTGTCAAAGTACATCGTCGTCGTCGTTGAAACAACGATGCGATTCAACGAATCCACTAAAGCTCTGCAAGAGTCAACTGAAAAGCACGACTCACCCACCCACCCACCCACCCACCACCCGCCCCTCAGACCCACAGTCCGCCCGCCCGTCCGTAGCCGAAGCCACGACTGCCGCTATGGCGGCGCTCATGACCACCGATGCCCCACATCTGTCTGTCCGTGACAGCTCTTCTCTCAGTCTGTCTGTCTGTCCGTCCGTCCGTCCGTCTGGTCTGTCTGTCTGTCTGTCTGTCTGTCCTTTCTTTCATCTATCCGTCTGTTTAGTTGTCTTCTTTTCTTTAACCTCAATCTGTCTTTGTTTTTGTTTTCCCTATATATGCCCCACCTGTCTGTCCGTGTATCTGTCTGTCTGTTTGTTTGTCTGTGTGTGTTTCTGTATGTGTGTGTATCTGTTTGTCTGTTTGTCTGTCTGTGTACGTGTGTATCTGTATGTGTGTATCTGTCTGTCTGTCCATCTGTTTCTCATTTCGTCTATCCGTCTGTTATGTTGTCTTCTTTTCTTCCACATCAATCTGTCTTTGTTTTTGTTCCCTCTACCCCACCTGTCTGTGTGTGTTTGTCTGTCTGTCTGTCTGCGTGTGTATCTGTCTGTCTGTGTGTATCTGTTTGTCTGTTTGTCTGTCTGTCTGTGTGTGTATCTGTATGTGTGTCTGTGTGTATATGTCTGTCTGTCTGTCTGTGTCTGTCCATCTCTCTAAATCGATTTATCCGCACCACCACCATCCACTCTCTCTCTCCATCGTCTCTTGGTGTTCACGGATCCACGACGACCATTATCACTCACTCTCACACACACCCACGCACACACACACACACACACACACACACACACACACACACACACACACACACGCTCACACATGTATATGTATATATTATGCATCCATATCGAGTGAATCGGAGAGACTTACTGTAGCGCCTTTTGAGTGGCTCACAAAGCATATATACCACTTAGCCTTCCATCCTTACATCTATACATCAATAATTCAATATATTCAACCTTCCGTCCATCTATCCATCCGTCAAACCATCCATCCATCCAACCATCTATTCATCCATCAATAAATCCATCTATCCATAAACTCATCTGTCTTTGCATCCATTCGACAATCAATCAATCAATCAATCAATCAATCAATCAATCAATCAATCAATCAATCCTTCCATCCTTCGGTGCCAGACAATGTGTCCGAGTCATTCAATTTCTAAACCTGTTCTATTCTGCATAAATAATTTTACGATCTGGCCTTCTGCTCATAATTATTATTTGACGTTTATCTGACACTAAACAAACAAAATTAATTGAAATAGCAAAAATGCGGATACAATTGTGCGACCTTGCAATGCTATATGTAATTATGTATGTTTTTTTTTATCTACAACTGTTATTTACTGGTTTTATTAATTTGTCAATAGGGCCGAATTAAAATATTATATTGTATTTAGAACGGCATAAAATAATCATAAACTTTGCTCAAGGATAAACAGAACTCATCTTTTGCTCTCTCGAGTCTCGACCCAAACAATAAACTGTCAAACAAAAGAGATAATTTTATCAAGCATACGTACATGAGTACACGCGTACATACGTACAAACATACATACATACATAGTTTACATACATACATACATACATGCAAACATACATGCATAGGCTACATACGTACACGCGTACACGCATGCATACATGCATACATGCATACACGCATACACGCATACACGCATACACGCATACACGCATACACGCATACACGCATACACGCATACACGCATACACGCATACACGCATACACGCATACACGCATACACGCATACACGCATACACGCATACACGCATACACGCATACACGCATACACGCATACACGCATACACGCATACACGCATACACGCATACACGCATACACGCATACACGCATACACGCATACGTACATACGTACATGCATGCATGCATGCATGCATGCATGCATGCATGCATGCATGCATACATACATACATACATACATACATACATGCATGCATGCATGCATGCACGCACGCACGCACGCACGCACGCACGCACGCACGCACGCACGCACGCACGCACGCATACATACATACATACATACATACATACATACATACATACATACATACATACATACATTCATACATACATATATACATACATACATACAGACATACATACAGACATACATACATATATACATACATACATACAGACATACATACAGACATACATACGCGTACACGCGTACACGCGTACACGCATACATACAGACATACATACGCGTACACGCGTACACGCGTACACGCATACACGCGTACACGCATACATACATACATACATACGTACATACGTACATACATACATACAAACATACATACAGACGGACAGACAGACTGACAGACTGAGCACAAGGTTGCCTAATCGCTTACCGCTCAGCCCCTTGCTAAGACCTGGCTTTGTGTGTAGGACAGCAACTTTACGAGAATTGATAGACTTTGCTACATTATTCCAATGTCTCGTACGTACATCTTCAAACGACGATGCTGCAATGCATGTCTGCGAAGACCAACGTCTCTGTAATCGGGCGTGCTTTGAATCCTCGCGTCGATCACTGATCTAGCTGTCTGCCTGTGTGCCTGCCTGCCTGCCTGCCTGTCCGTCTGTCTGCCTCTGTCTGCCGGTCTGACTGCCTGTCTGTCTCTATGGCAACGGACAGGCAGGCAGACAGACAGAGGCAGACAGACAGGCAGACAGCCCAAAATGCTGCTCTTTGGTGATCGTCTTTTGGACACTCGTTCGTCCCCCCGAACTTCTAGACCAAGTCTCCGCCCATGAATACCTTCAAGTTTCACAATAATCATATTAAGTAATTACCGGTACTTGTGTGAAAATGATAACCGGTGGCGAAATGTCTTCAGAAAGTAAAATACGTCAAGCACCTGATGCGAGCAATTTTCATTCCACAGTTGTCATTTTCCAGAACATTATGTAATATAATTTTATGTAATTTATATATATATATATATAATTTTAATATATACATATATAATTATATATTATTCTTCGCGGGTATACATTATATATACTCTATAGTAGTTCATTGAGCGGTATAAGTGGAAAATGCCTAACTTTTATTTCTTGTGAACAGCTTCAGATCTGTCAAAGTTGTGACTGGAAAATTCATTTGTGTAGCGCCTGTCCTGGCGTGCGATTCTCTGTAATATAGTGACCCTTGTGATCCTATGTAATAGTATTAGACGGTAACATGATGCAGAAAGCCAACAGACAACCTGATGACCTCTTGATGACCTCTTGATGACCTCTTGATGACCTGAGGAGATACCGTTTGCAATAAAAGAACGTGTAACAAGTATGACCGTCGAATTCAATCACTTCTTGTCTCTCTGCCTGTATCTCTGCCTGTATCTCTGCCTGTCTCTGCCTGCCTCCGTCTGTCTCTTCGCCGTTATCTGTCTGTATAGCTGTCACTCCTTCTCTACATGTATATATTGATCTGTGAGTCTGTCTGCCTGTCTGCTTTCTGTCTGTCTATATCCATCTATCTGTCTTTCTACGAATATGCAAAGCATAATCTCTCTATTTATAGGCATTATGTCTGACTGGGTATCTCTATCTATGTCTGCCAATCTACATGCTCATCTTTTTGCTTCTCTATCTATCCATCTGCAATAATTCTGCATGTCTTTGTATAACTGTCTATATCTTCCTGTATATCTGTGGTTTCTCCTTCTACCTCTATGCCTGTAGGGTCCAAGTGCATGATCGACCATTGTCCGATATGTACAACCGATACAGACCGGATGCTATAGAGACAGGCCGGTTGCCATAGAGACAGACCGGTTGCTATAGAGACAGACCGGTTGCCATAGAGACATACCGGTTGCTATAGGAGACAGACCGGTTGCTATAGAGGCAGATCGGTTGCTATAGTAACAGATCGGTTGCTATAGAGACAGACCGGTTGCTATAGAGACAGGCCGGTTGCTATAGAGACAGACCGGTTGCCATAGAGACAGACCGGTTGCTATGGAGACCTACCGGTTGCTATAGGAGACAGACCGGTTGCTATAGAGACAGACCGGTTGCTATAAAGACAGACCGGTTTCTATAGAGACAGACTGGTTGCTATAGAGACAGACCGTTTGCTATGGAAACCGACCGGTTGCTATAGAGACAGACTGGTTGCTATAGAGACAGACCGATTGCTATGGAAACCGACCGGTTGCTATGGAAACCGACCGGTTGCTATAGAGACCGACCGGTTGCTATAGAGACAGATCGGTTGCTATAGAGACGTCTCCATGACCTGGATGACGACGGCAGTTCCTCGTGACCTTGAAAGGTTATCACCATGGTGATCGGCTGCTGTCGTAGAATGATAATCCTGCGACTGATGATGATCTGGCGAATCAGCGATCGTCGATTCGTCGTCGAATTCGTCGCCAGACGTCGCCGCATGCATATTCCGGAAGTGCTGCTGCTGACCACTTCCGGTCGCGAGCGGAAGTACGAAGCGACGCATGCGCAGAGCGTCTTCGTAGGACGGCGGCGATTCGTTGACGAGATCGAGCATCAGATCGATGTCGTCATTGTTGTCTGCGACGCAGAAACTCATGACGTCATCAGTTGTTGTTGTTGCCAGCGGAGGAGCATTTTCAAGTGAGGATTGCATGTGACAGCAGACGCTGGTGTGATTCACCACAGAGTCATTGTAGCGATACGGTTGGTGTTGATTCAGAGCAATTGATTCACTGTTGTGATTCACTGCATGGTGGTGGTGGCGGTGATTCAAGTGATTAGTGAATGAGGAGGAAGAAGGAGATTCGTTCGCAGGACTATTTTCCGATCGGAATGATGATTTGAAGTGATTGAGAAACGACGGAGATACTTCAAAGGATTCGCCATTAGCAGACGACGACGATGACGTCATCACGTTGCGATTCTTTGAACGATTCGCTTCGAAGGCTCGACAGTATTCGTCTATTCGACGAATGTCCGAAGATTCATCATTACCGTTCTCCTCCTCATCCTCTTCGTCTTCCTCTTCATCTTCTTCCTCCTCTTCTTCCTCCTCAACCGGATGCTGAACGATTTCCGGTCGCGTGGCCACTTCCGTCGAACTCATTTCCTGAAACGTTTTGCCTCGAAGCGAGCGATCGCCGCCTTCCGTTTCTGCGCTGTGGCAGCCTCTCCTCCGTCGCTTAGCAACCTCATCCGGGCTTTCATTCGACTGACGCCCTCTGGCGACCGTCCTGCTATCATTTCCTCTACGCTTCCTGACGTCACCATCAGCGTTTCCGCATTCTGATGACGTCACTTCCAGTCGTATTTCATCGTCAACGACAACGGAAGAGGACGCTGACGTCCGAGGAGGAGCAACAACGTCACTGGCGACGACCTCTTCACGATCCGTCGTCTGTGGAGTTCTAGTCTGCGTCACTGCCCTCCGTTCGTGGTCACCGACGACAGAGACGACGCATCGGCGACTCCTCTCAGCGCATCTGACGTCATCAGTTGGGAGCAGCGTCACGTGACTTCCGGGCGTGACGTCAGATGTTGTGGTGCCATCGTCGGTAGGAGCAATGGGAGCAACAACGGAGGTGGTAGAAGATGTCTTTCGATCACCAAGTGGAAGGAGTGGTATGGATCCATACGATGGAAAGGCTGCGGCAGCATCTCCATCGTGGCCGAAGAACCGCGGTCGATGTCGACTGCTGATCTGGAGCGCCTCTGCGTAGGACGGAGCGAGGCTGAGGTTGTGTCTTATCGTCCTTTCCATCTGTCCCCCACTCACCCCCTGACCACCAGCGACGACATCACCCCCAACGAGAATCCTGGTCATGAAATCCGGTTGGCGATCCACCCCGAATATCTTATGAACCTGGTAGTGGACATGCGCTGTCTTGTACCCTATGATCAGCCGGAGGGGGTAGGACAGGAGGGCGACGGACGCCACCCAGAAGACCCACGTGTAGAGGTACCACGGTCGGCGGCAGGGGTTCGACAGGGCCACCGTCTGGTCGTCGAACCGGACGTTGAGAAGGTCAAGGCCTTCGGTGAATTCGAGGTAGTCATCGATCCTCTGGTGTTCGTCGATGAACTCCGTGCGCTGCTGGTGGTAGGATTCCTCCGCCAGGGGGCAGGCGAACGAGAACTTGCGCGAGAAGCGGATCTTTGTTGCCGGATGTTTCTCGAGATGGACGAGACGCTTGGATGCGTCGACGACACCAAAGTGAGTGTAGTCGAAGACGGTCGTCGTCACCTGAGAGTTGACTCGTTCGTAGAAGACTTGTGATGATGTGTAGGCGTCGCCTCTACGGTAGCGCATCACCTGGAAATGGAAGCGGAGGATTATGGGAAGGAAGGGCGGATGGATGGGCTGGAAAGGTGGATGTATGGAAGGAAGGATGGGTGGAAGAGAGGATGGATGGATTGGGTAGGTGGGTGGGTGGATGGATGGAATGAAGAATGGGTGGATGGAAGGAAGGAAGGATGGATGGATTAATGGATTGATGAAAGAAGGTATGGATGGATGGATGGACCGATGGATGGATGAGTGGGGTGGATGGAAGAAAGGAACGATGGAAGAAAAGATGGATGGATGGATGGACGGAAGGAAGGAGGCAAATAATAAAGGAAGGAAAAGGAAGAATTAAGAAGGGTATACGAAAGAAGGAGTGAAGGAAAGATGGATGGGAGAAAGGAAGGAAGGATTGATGGATGAATGGAACGAAACGAAGAAAGACGGTTATATCGCTCAAGGAGAGATGTATGGAAGAGAAGAGATTGCATGAAAGCACCACAGAACGAAAAATGGAGACATGCAGATAAGCAGACAGGAAGGAATAAAGAAAGGAAGAGAGACAGAGAGACAGAGAGAGACAGAGAGGTAGACATCTGGAC
>OX243814.1:31994001-32020038 GCA_945859605.1 Lumbricus rubellus
TGGTGGTGGTGGTGGTGGTGGTGGAGGGGAGGGGGTGGGAGTGGGGGTGGTGAGCGCAACAGCAACGAATTAATTACTGGGACGATAATGACACAATGATTGGGATCCATGGGTTGCAGAAAGAAAGGATTCTGGTCGCTGCACTGGCTTCCAGTCCTACACAACAAGCAGTCTACATATATTTTTTTAGTGAACGTGAAACATGTGCGTGGGTAACCGAGTAGCCTATACATATGTGGAAGGAAGAAGTGCTTTGGATTGTTTGGTACTTTCATGAATAAGATAAGAATCAGGGCTTTTTTAACGTGCAGTTGTACACAAAATGTGCAGTTCTAAATATATTTGTGCAGTTGTAGAAGCACTTCTGTACAGTTAAACCTAGCAAAATTGGTCATTGTCTTCCGATTGGAAGTAATTTGCCATAGAGGATGGGAAGGAAAAGAAGGAGGTTGTGCAGTTATAAAATTTCCTTTTAAAAAACCTTGATAAGAATATTTTTTAATTGACCAATTGCTATGCAGACTTGGTTATAATAAACGTACATGATCATCTATGCCATATTCTATGGCTATGCTGTTGCTGGTCCCTCCACCTTCCTCCCGCGCAACAAAAAAAACTAGTGACTCGTTTTCAATTTTATCTCACGTTCTTTAAAATCATTTATTTTCTCCAAGAGTTTTACGTGCTGAGAGCGCCTTTGAATAGTGAGTGGCGTCATAAAAGATTTATAGATACAATACAATACAATACAAATACAATACGATACAATACAATACAATACAAATACAATACAATGCGATACAATACAATACAATGCGATACAATAAAATACGATACAATCTATGCAACCAAACGATAGTCAACTGTTTTAAAATAGCACATAATTATGATCCATGATCCTAAATCCAATATAAACATATTCATATAATAACCAACTATCCATACTATTCATTTAGATAATATAGAAAATCATGTCATCAGTTTGAAGTGAGAAATAATAATAACGTGAGAAGGTGATGATGATATTATTGTCACTCTCACCTCTTCGTCATCTGCTTGCTGATGAATCCGCATCTTTGCCTCTCGCCGTCGTTGTCTCTGCTTAGGCTGCTGCTGCTGCTGCTGCTGCTGCTGATGCTGCTGCCTCAAAGACCGGCATCAGCTGATGGCATGGTAGCAGCAGCCGTGGTTCTCGACTCATCCACTGGAGTCGCCATCGTCGTAGTCGTAGAGATAATAAAGAGCGCCTCTGACGTCCGCGCTCCATACAGGAGACACTGTAGGCATGGATGGACTCATGGACGGATGGATGGATGGATGGATGGATAGACGGATGGACGAATGGATGGAGGTGAAGGCCGGACTGGTAGGCAGACAGAGCGAGGAGGCATCGTCCGGTTGGTTGGATGCGGGCTGCTGATGCTGGTGGTGGTGATGGTGATGCTGGTGGTGGTGGGAAGAAAGGGAGGGAGATGAGAGGAACGAAGCTACGGAGGAGACTGCTGCTGCTGCGGAGTTTATCGCATCGTTGATCACCGGATGCGGGTGGTACGGAGGCTGCGGCGGTTCGATGCTGAGAAGAGGAGGAGAGGAAGAGGAAGATGAAGATGGAGAAGAGGGAAAAGGAGACAAAGAAGATGAAGAAGAAAAGGAGGAGGAGGAGGAGGAGGAGGAGAAGAAGAGGAGCAGGCTGAGAAGGAAATGGAGGAGGAGAAGGATGAGGATGCGGGAAGGGAGATGGATGGATGTGAGTGTGAGAAAGATCGTCTGCGTGGCATCATCGTCCTCCTCCTGCTTCAGCAGCAGACGATGATTGGTGCTCTGGATTTAGAGACAAATGCATTGTTCGATTGTTGTTCGATTAATTATTGTTCGATTGATTCAATTGTTCGACGCAGATAATAATAAAAATACAAATCGGACGATATTCAACAACCAACAGAGAAACGAACGACGAACTCTGTCTGTCTGTCTGTGTCTCTCTTTGTCTCTCTGTCTCTCTTTCGTTGTGTCTGTCTTTTTTGTCTCTGGCTCTGTCTCTGTCCCTGTCTCTGTCTGTCTCTGTCTCTCTCTCTCTTTCGTTGATTGTGTCTCCCTGTCTTTCTGTGTCTCTGGCTCTGTCTCTGTCTCTGTCTCTGTATCTCTGTCTTTCTGTGTCTGTGTGTGTCTCTGTGTTCATCTGTCTGTCTCTGAATGTCTCTGTCTATCTCTGTCTGTCTCTTTGAGTCTCTGTCTGTCTGTCTGTCTGTCTCTCTCTCTCTCTTTATCTGTCTCTCTCTCTCTCTCTTACTCACGCTCGCTCATACACACGCGCGAACACACACATGCATACACACACGCACACCGTCTTTTGGACCGCAGAGGTCGAATTCTCACCTAATCGGCCTTGACCCTAATGTTCAGCTCAGTGATCTGCGTATCAAGGCCAAGGTTCTATGTGCTTGATTCTATGTAGGCCTACGTCTAATTTGTATGTGTGGATCCATAATATGCATTCATGTACGTATATATCTGTCTGTCTGTCTGTCTGTCTGTCTGTCTGTCTGTCTGTCTGTCTGTCTGTCTGTCTGTCTGTCTGTCTCTGTGTGCTTGTCTGTCTATACTTGCCGATATTCATTCGTCCATGTTAATGGCCGTAGGAATTTCTTTAATTATTATTTTTTTTACTTCTCTCTACTTCGCTGTGTCCGTCTGTTTGTCTGTCTATATGTCTATTTGTTCGTCTCTGTCTGTCTGTCTGTCTATCTGTCTGTTTTTCTGTCTCTGTCTGTCTGTCCGTCTGTCTGTGTCTCTGTCCGCTGCTCTACGAGCATTTTATGGCGTACATAAATCGAGCGAATGAGAGCTGGAGATTAGGAAAAGATAGACTGCGTGGAGGGCGGAAGAAAATACTGGAAGGAAGAAAAGATGGATGGGAAGAGGAAAGAGCCGGATATGAAAAAACACAGGCAAGGAAGGAGGGTGGTGTGGAGGGATGAGGGAAGAGCCAGGAGGGATGAGGGAAGAGAGGGAAGAGCCTGGAGGGAGGAGGGAAGAGAGAGAAGAGCCTGGAGGGAGGAGGGATGGATGGATGACGGAAGAGCCAGGAGGGAGGAGGGAAAAGAGGGAAGAGCCTGGAGGAGGAGGGATGGATGGATGAGGGAAGAGCCAGGAGGGAGGAGACGGAAGAGAGGGAAGAGCCTGGAGGGAGAAGGGAAGAGAGGGAAGAGCCTGGAGGGTGGAATGGAGGGATGAGGGAAAAGCCAGGAGGGAGGAGGGATAGATGAGGGAAGAGCCAAGAGGGAGGAGGAATGGATGAGGGAAGAGCCAGGAGGGAGGAGGGAATAACTTGGAGGGAGGAGGGTGGAGTGGAGGGATGAGGGAAGAGCCAGGAGGGAGGAAGGAAGAGAGAGAAGAGCCTGGAGGTCGTTTTCATCGATCATTCGTGTAATGATCAATCAATGGTTATACGTCTAAAAAGCGGATCTATTCTTCGATCATCAGGGATCGGAAATCTTCAACCGATGATCGAGAGCGAAATATACAATAAATAAATAAATATGGCGATGATCTGAGTTGATCGAAAGTCGAACCGTCGAGGGATTTATTGTCAGATGCCAAAATTTCATACAACAATGCTTTTCCATGTCTGTTCTACCACCCGTCATATATATTATATAGTATACACATAGAGGAAATATATAACTTAGTTCTCACAAAATAAATACATAGGCCTATACGAAAACAGACGTTCATACAGACATACAAACCTACAGTAGGCCACTGGGCCTACATGATTTTGTTTGTTTGTATGTGCACTTGCTATAGCGCCCCTTCAAGCTCACACTACTCAGAGGCGCTCCCGAATGCAGAGCGGACACTGCATCGGAGTTTCACGCCGAAGCGCTGAGCAATTGAGAGTGAAGGACTTGCCCAAGGTCCCTACGCTGTGGTTTGAGGGTGGATTCGAACCTAGAACCCTCCGGCTTCAAGGCAACTACTCCACCACTATACCACCGCGCCCCACTATTATATGATTATATACATGAATGTGAAAACACGATGTCATACCTACATGTAGTGTAGTAGTGTTGGATTTGTCTTTGGATTTCAAAGTGTTGATCCTGGTCTTGCAAAACCAAGACCAAGACTTGGTCATCGATATGAAAGTGATTAATCATGTCTTTTCAAGTCTTACATTCGTATAGACACCAGCTGCAGGCATAGCTGTTTGATTCTAAGATTTGGACAATTTTTCCAATTCCCGTTGTTCCACTTTCTGTTGTTTCCACTTTCTGTTGTTTCCACTTTCTGTTGTTTCCACTTTCTGTTGTTTCCACTTTCTGTTGTTTCCACTTTCTGTTGTTTCCACTTTCTGTTGTTTCCACTTTCTGTTGTTTCCACTTTCTGTTGTTTCCACTTTCTGTTGTTCCGACTTCAGGTCTTGTTCAATCTCCTATTCAAGACAATGTGGAAAGTTGTATTATTATTATTCGGAATTCTGTGCAGCCTTAATTTAAATTTAGGCATAAGCTTATATACAGAGCTACCCATGTATGCAATACAACCTAACCAGAGGCGCTCCCAGAGCGAGAACTACTCGAAAAAGAAAGTCATAATTTAAGATAACGGGCAGAAAAAGTTGTGCACCCCAGATAATAATGATCTCATCACGAGTTAAACGTGTAATAGGAAGATACTTTGTAGCTCCTCATCAAAGGGCTAGCAGAGGCAAGCGTACGATGTTGGGTTGTAGCAGTCCGAGTCTCCGAGACCACGGTACAAGAAGGTTATGACGGTCCAAAGAGCAGAGAGGACGTCCAATAGTAGGCTATAATACAGCTGAGAGGACAGCAATAACCTTTGAAGGCGATTTATGAGAATCTCATTGGAGACTTGTTTTGACAGATGACAAACTGTATTTTTATTATCTCCAACGTTGGGAATGCTGCACTCGCTATATACACCGTGGTTCAAAAAAAACTAAGCCAAATTGTTTTGCATATATCTCAAATACCTGATGACATATCAAGCTAATATTTTCCAACTATTTAGAGAAGTGGACCAAGAATATGATTCCAAAATTTCATGAGACACAATTGAACGGTTAAAAAGCTATGAATTTTTAAACTTCATATGCCGAAATTTCAGTTTACAAGCAATTTTCAGTCAGGTTCAATAAAATGTTCTCTTATATCTCTAATGCCTGATGATTAATCATTCTAAAATTTTCCAGATGTGTAGAGAATTGAACTAACAATATGATTACAACAGTATGGTTTTATTATTTAATTAATTAAGATGCTCAAAATGTCCTCCTGCTTGCACGCAAGCCTGGAAGCGCTGGCGCCATGCATTACGCAACAGCATCGTCGATTATCCTCTGGTCCAGGCCATCCCACACTTCCAACAAGCGCTGGTTGCTTCAGATCGTTTAGATCATGGATTGTTGTTTGGTAGATTCGGTCTTACATCACGCTCCACACTTTATAATTAATTAATTTTACTTCATCATCCCTGAAGACCAAAATTTGGAACTATCAAGCATCGAAACCGCAACGAACACCATAACAGACTTGCTGAAAACAGACATTTCTGGAGATCAAGTTTAAATATTCATATCTTTCTATCCGTTCAAATTTATGACATGATATTTTGGAATCCTATTCTTGGTTCAATCCTCTAAATATCTGGAAAATTTTGGTATGATTAATTATCAGGCATTGGAGATATAAGAAAACCAGTTTAGCTTACTTTTTACTGAATCTGGTTGAAAATTGCTTGTAAACTGCAATTTCGGCATTTGAAGTTGAAAGATTCATATCTTTTTATCCGTTCAATTTTATATCTTGAAATTTTGGAATCATATTCTTGGTCCACTTCTCTAAATATTTGGAAAATTTTAGCATGATATGTTATCAGGCATCAGAGATATATGAAAAACAATTTGGCTTAGTTTTTTTTGAACCACGGTGTAGTATAGTGGACCAAACAAAAGGTCGAGATACAAAAATAGTCTAAAACGTTTTGCACTTTACAATGCATCACTTACAAAGCGTAAAGAAGACAACAAAATCTCGATAGAAATTTGGTTTTAGCACCCATCAATCAATCAATGAATCCATCCATCCATCCGTCCATCCATCAACCAACCAACCAACCAACCAACCAACCAACCAATCAATCAATCAATCCATCAATCAACCAATCCATCAATCAATCCATCCATCCATCCATCCATCATTCAATCAATCAATCAATAAATCAGTCAACCAATACACCAATACACCAATCCGTCCATCAATCAATCGATTCTGAAGTCCTGTCATATCGACCATCTGCCGCAAGGGAATTCGTCTGAAATGCGCCGCAGCTCGTGACCTCAGTAGACAGAGGTCAGTCCTATATATATATATATATATATATATATATATATATATATATATATAGATATATACCTATATATACACATACAAATATATAATATATATTATATACATATATATATATATATATATATATATATATATATATATATATATACAATATTATATTATATACAGACTTCCTGGCCACCGTCGCTCCTCCGTCTGACCATGCCATTCCAAACAACAGCATGACAACCATCTGCCGATGATATAATATTCCCATAACACACAATTGAATAAGTCCGACGTCCATGTAGTCTCGCGTTGCGAACGCATCCCAGGAATTACGCAACACACACGAAGTACTCGACTACTCACTCGTCTGTTACAGTAGCCTTCGTTAAATTTTCATCTGCGGGACTTTTTTGTTCACCGAAACACAACGTGTAGGCTATGTTTTATAATTTGGAACCGAGTCTTTTTTGCTGTTGGCCCAATGGTCTGGACTCTGGAATGGCCTTTTTGAGCTATACGCCTACATGTATATACACCCTGGGACTCTACCAGAATTCTTCCTCACTTACATGTAATATAAAGCTGTTCTTTTTCGACACGCTGAAGTTGGGAGCGCCTCTGAATAGTTTCCTTGAAGAGGGGCTATATACATTTTCAAATGAATGGATGGAGTAACTATAATTGAAGACTGTATATTATGGTTTCTGCATTTCGTAGGTAGCCAGGCAAAGCCATCGATCGGTCAATAAGCAAGTCAGTGAATTAAACAGTCAGGCAAGCAGAGTCAATCAATCGGTCAATCAATCAATCAATCAGTCAGTCGGTCAGTCGATCAATCAATCAGTCAATCAATCGGTCAATCAATCAGTCAATCAATCGGTCAGTCAGTCGGTCAATCAATCAATCAGTCAATTAGTCAATCAATCAATCAGTCAATCAATCAGTCAGTCAGTCGGTCAATCAATCAGTCAATAAATCTGTCAATCAATCAGTCAATCAATCAGTCAATCAATCAGTCAATCGATCGGTCAATCAATCAGTCAGTCAGTCAGTCAGTCAGTCAGACGGTCAATCAATCAGTCTGCTGTTGTCGTGTCTGCCGCTTTTGACCTAGTTTCTGAGTTTCTGTTACATAAATAGAGATGCAAACAACAAAACAATTGTGTTAACTGTCTTCCTCACTTTTTACGGATAAACAGATACAGACATCGAGACACAGAAACTTAGAGACAGACACAGAGACACGCAAGAAGACAGGCAAAGACCGATGGCATCGGCATCCCTAGAGCATTGCACGATAATAACTGCGCCAATGCTAAGTGAATAAGATAATTAGTGAATAAGAAAGAGACAGACAGACAAATAGGCTGACAGCCAGACATACAGACAAACAGGAACAGACAGAGACAGTGAGAGGAACAGAGAGAGGGCCAGAGATAGGGACAGAGAGAGAGAGAGAGATAGAGAGAAAGAGAGGAGAGGGACAGAGAGAAATACATAGAAATGGACATAGAGAGGGACAGAGAGAGGGACAGACACAGAGAAAGAGAGAGACAGCGACAAAGACAAGACATGATATATAAATAAAGGCGCAAACAGATAGACGGATAGACCGACCCACTGAGCGAAAGACAGATACCGGAAGATAAATAAACAGATGGATGGACTGACAGTACAGAGAGACGACGACAAAACACAGAAAAACAGAAAGACAGAAAGACAGACAGACAGAAAGACAGACAGAAAGACAGAAAGACGGACAGGCAGAAAGACAGAAAGACGGACAGGCACATGGAAGCAGAGACAGAGAGATAGAAAGAAGGAAGTGCTGACGCTCCTCCTTCTTCAACCGAACGGAGGATGCAGTCGTGATGAAAAGAGAGACCATCGAAGAGTTGAGAGCCGATAACATTTTTTGGTCGCTTTCCCCCCAATCCATAGACTAACCCCATCCCACTTCACCCCCTCACCAATTCCACTGACCGCCCGTTGCAGAGAAGGTATGGACCTCACACAGCTAACCCAGCCATAACTTAATCCACCCATAACATCGTGAGTCCAACGACTCTCATATATACATGTATATATATATATATATATCTACAATTCTACACATATAATGTCACATATACATGTATATACACACATATATATACATATATAGTATACACACATGATCACATATATACATATATATATACACATAATTATATACATATATATCCATACATACAAACATGTATATATATATATATATATATATATATATATACATGTGTATATATATATATATATCTTATCTATATATACGGCGCTTTAATATCGAAGCGCGGCAGACGTTTTTCTTTGTTTTATAGCGCTATACAGAACGACGATCGGACGATGACCGGATGTCAAAGACCGGAAACAGCTGCAGGCGACCTCCTGCGGCCGAATTTGTGAAGAATTATGACAAGAACAACGACCCAGGACAGGGCGATTACGAGGAGAGGAAGGGTGGGGGTGAGAGGAAGAGGGGAGAGAGAGAATTAAGGGGAAGGAGAGAGGATGAGAAGGAGGAAAATGGGATGCAGGTATGCAGATGATCATTAGAAATAATGAGGAGGACTAAGAATGCGATGGGAGAATTGTGGAAGAAGGAAGGAAGGAAGGAAGTAAGGAAGGAAGGAGGTCGAAAGGAGGAAGATGAATGCTGTATAATAATAGATAGCCTACTTGTTATAGGCTACAAAATAACTCTTACAACTTTCATTTCTTGTAGGCTTATTTCTCGAATGAAGACTCAAACAATTACATAATGACACTATAATTAGCTGAATCTTTGAGAGTAGCCTATTCGGTGAACACGTATGGAATATCAGAAAAAAATGAAGTTAAGGAAAATAATAATAGACAGTAAATAAAATAAAGTTATATAGAAAATTTTAAAAAACCATGCGAAAAGTAAAAAACCAAAAACCGACGTTTTTTGGGAGAGAACAAAAACGAAAAAAACCAGTTTTTTTACAACTATGGTATTTCCCATGCATGAACCAATCTGCGACCCATCTTCCCACATGAAACTCGTTTAGCCTGCAAGTGGACATGCTGGTATACGAGGGTGGGAGTGTGAAGTAACTGCGAAAGGGTTGAAAAGAGCAGGCCTAATTTCCTATCCGATGATTCTGATTTGTCATAAATTCGATGACGAACGAACTGCGTTCAAATCCGATGACGTGATAAGCAATCAAATGAATTAGATGAGAGAAAGAAAAATAACAGAAATGGATATCATATCAATGAAGGCAGAGAAACGACGAATGCAGCCATGCGGAGAGAGACAGAGAAAGAGAAACAGAGGGACGTAGTGGGAGGGGGGAGAAAGAGAGAACCTGAGACGAAAGGAAAGGGAGAGAAACACACACACACAGACAGAAAAAGACAGACAGACAGAGACAGACAGATAGACAGGCAAACAGATAAAGGGAGAGAGAGAGACAGAAAGAGACCAACAGAGACTGTCCGAGAGACAGACAGAGATACAGAAAGATACAGACAGAGACACGGAGAGAGACAGAGAGACAGACAGATAGACAGGCAAACAGATAAAGGGAGAGAGAGAGACAGACAGAAAGAGACCAACAGAGACTGTCAGAGAGACAGACAGAGATACAGAAAATACAGACAGAGACACGGAGAGAGACAGAGAGACAGACAGAGAGACGGACAGAGAAACAGAAAGAGACATACAGATAGACATGCAGACAGACAGAGAGAGACAGAGACAGAGAGAGACAGAGACAGAGACAGAGACAGAGAGACAGAGGCCGCAGCGTACAGGACACCCATACATGAGTAGTCTTTCCGCGGAGACCTTGTCACCCCACACTGATCTACAAAAGAGGCGCTATATAAATTTATTGTCATCGCTCGTCATCTTCCAAGAAAAACTCAAATTCGTATTATGCGCATGCGCGCTTAACGCCATTTATATAGCGCCATGCAGAATAGGCGTGCAGATAAATAACGTCTGTTTACGGCTCTCTATTTCTTTCTAAGTCGATTTGAGATTTCTCTCTCTCTCTATCTGTCTCTGTCTCTCTGTCTCTGTCTCTCTGTCTGTCTTTTTGTCTGTCTCTCTGTCTGTCTCTCTCTCTCTGTATCTCTGTGTGTCTGTCTGTCTGTCTGTCTGTCTGTCTATCTCTGTCTCTGTGTGTCTGTCTGTCTGTCTGTCTCTGTCTCTGTCTGACTGTCTGTCTCTCTCTGTGTCTTTGTGTCGATACGTGTTTTTGCGCTTTTGCCCTCTGTGTTCTTCTATGTCTTCCTGTCTGTCTCTCTGTCTCTGTCTCTTTGTTTGTGTCCCTGTGGCTAAGACTGAAAGCTTGAGTGTCGGAGGGTCTTCACAGGATCTTAACGGGCTGGATACGACATTAAGCAACAGGACAGCACTCGTCTGTCTATCTGTCTGTCTGTCTGTTTGTCTGTCTGTCTGTCTGTCTGTGTCTCTGTCTCTCTGCGTCCTTCGAAGGTGATGACACTGTGAGCGACACAAAACTTGACCTATTGACCCCATTTCGTTTACTGCATCCGGCGTTGATGAGAAAGCTTTCATCTGCTCATCTCACCCTTAGATGAATCGGGGGGGGGGGGGGACTGACCCTCTGGGGGTCGAAAGACGCTGCACTTGAATGACCTTTGACCTGTCGTCTCCCATGCACTTGTTACCCCCAAGGTTCTTGTGTTACCCCCCCTCGACCAATTGCCCCACTGGATCCTTTTGTATTATAGTCCAATTAAAATGACTTTTATTGGACGAGTTTGAAAGACGCTATTATAGATGATGTAGGGCATACAGGTGACCGGTATTAAAATGATGTCAACGACGATAGAGACGATGATGATGATGATTGATGTGTCATCGTCGTCATAATCATCGTCATAATCATCGTCATCGTCATCATCGTTGTCGCCAAAGTCATCGTCATCGTCGTCGTCGTCGTTATCATCATCATCATCATCATCATCATCATCATCAACAACAACAACAACGACAACAATAGCAACAACAACAACGACAACAACAACAAAGAAAGACGTTCAACTGGTTAGACGACAAGCATGGAAAAGGGAACAATAACTACAATAAATACAATATGTAATTATCTATTGTCTGTATTTAACTCAGAATGGTCGACATATTGAATGTGCATTGTGCAATAATGTATTCATCAGTGTAGCTAGTAGTACTAGTACTAGTGACAATCGTTTACTGACGAGCATCAAGCAAACACAAAACAACAACAATTCGTACAAACTCGATGACTTTCAAATGATTGATGTGCAAGACAGTCAAAGAATCAAATCCAGGAGGAAGGTGACATGGCCACGCGGAGACTAGATTGGCTCTTTCTTTCTGGATAAAAAGCATGAAAATTAATCCAACAATCCGATATTGAATTAATAATTTTTTAAAGATTAATCGTCGAAATCCGCAATAACAATTATTATTGTAGTGGGCCGATAGATTTATTCAAAAATTTTCGATGCATGGTTTCTGTAATCATTGGCTAATAATAATAATTGTGGTGGGATTTGTGGACGTATAGTTGACTGATGGAAGGAATTTCATTATAATTATAGAAGAAGGCAGCCGATAAATATTATCCCACCGCGTCACCAATAAGCATTAAGCAATCTCTCCAGTGCTTTCGTCATCCAAAGACACTTCTACATCTCCAGTTCATGCTCCCTTTCCGCTCCTTCCCTTCCTTTCCTTCCCTTCCCACCTCCTACTCCTCCTTCTCCTCCTACTCCTCCTTCTCCTCCTACTCCTCCTTCTCCTCCTACTCCTCCTTCTCCTCCTACTCCTCCTTCTCCTCCTACTCCTACTCCTCCTCCTCCTTCTTTTCGCCGGTCGGTCGTGACCTTGTCTATAACCGGAACGCCGCACACTAAATTGAGGTCGAAAGGGCAAGGCTTAGACATTTGCCGACAGCACGATACAGCAGAATGTTTCTTAGATGCATGCATGCCAACTGAGAACCCTTCTTGCCTCAGCTCTCTCACTCTGTCTCTCTGTCTGTCCTTCACTCTTGCTGTCTCCCTCTGCCTGCCTTTCTCTCACTCCGTCTCTGTCTCTCTGTCTCTCTGTCTCTCTGTCTCTCAGTCTCTATGTCTCTCTGTCTCTCTGTATCTGTCTCTGTCTGTCTGTCTCTCTCTCTGTGTCCTTCCATCACGCTGTCTCTTTGTCTACCTTTCTCTCACTATCTCTATATCTCTCTCTGTCCTCTCTCTGTCCTCTCTCTTTCTCTCGGTCTGTCCTTCTCTAAATCTGTCTCTCTCCTCGTGCTTCTCTCTAGCTGCCTCTTCCTTTCACTATTTTTTTTATTATCTCTCTCTGTGTCTCTCGCAGAAAATGGCGCCTGATTTATGGCGATATATAAATCGCATTACTGCATCGAAGAAGGATCAACTACGAAACCTTAGATCAGGAAAGAGGAAAGTGTAGTTTAATGCCTTTGCACGCAGGATCCACTACATATATACTACAGTAGCATCGATGCCTCCGAAGCCATATGATTCTGTATATATATATATATATATATATATGTATTATGTATATATGTTTATATATATATATATAGTACACACACAAAAACTATTAATGAATATTATAAGTGCGAGCCACATAAAAAGGAATCTCGGTCAATCGCCTTTATGCACTTCTCGTATGAATCTCGAATAACAGACATGACCGAAATAGGGTGACAAGTGCATGTGTCCCAAAGGTTGACATGTATGACCAGAAGGTTTATCTGTATTGCCCAAAACTGATATTTATGGGTTGATATTTTTGACCCAGGCGTAGACATATTTGGCCCTAAGGTTGATATTTATTGCCCTAAAGGTTGATGACAAAGTGGGGGGGAATCTTGCAATAACGGCCATATCGTTCCCAAGCACCAGAGATATACGGTAAGGACCCCGCGTAAGGACCTTGGGCAAGTCCTTCACTTACAATTGCTCAGCGCTTCGGCGTGAAACTCCGATGCAGTGTCCGCTCTGCATCGGGAGCGCCTCTGAGTAGTTAGAGCTTGAAGGGGCGCTATAACAAGTGCACATACAAACAAACAAACGGTATTCACTACCGACGAAGAAGGTATACTTTAAAGCTATTCATGCACAAGAGATTAGACATCATCAGCATAGATATGTCCCATAGCCTGCTATTTAGCAGCAGGATAGAAGGAATTCTACAGCAAAGAGAACATATAGGCTACAGGAAGACTTAATTAAGTCGGAATAAGTCCTACCCCTGCAGGATACCAGAATTAACCCAAACCATGAATGCTCCAGTGTTAATCAGGTCCCCTATCTAGTTACATTCTTTTCAACCGATTATCGTACTTTCCTCGTGTTATAACTCTTATGACGCTCAGTTTCTTATTGTAGGCCTATAACATAGATCTATGTGTAATGTACAATTGTACATTAGCGTAATACAGACATATATACAAAGTATACAATACATATATGGCGTTACGTGTATACGACGTGTATGTAGTACTATGTATAGGCCTACGACAGGAAAAATTAAAACGCTATAGTGCTCGGAATGATGGATATACAGATGAAAACGGGTGACGATAGGCTATATAATATATATTATATACATGTATATATAACTGAATGTTGTGACAACTATATATATATGTAAGAACTGACACACACTGCGATGGCAGCGGTGGAGAAACGTATTGAGAATGGCATCGACATCTACGGGCGCTTTATGGTTTATGATGATGATGATATTTATGATGATGATGATGGTGACGACGAGGATGGTGATATATTATAACCTACGCAAGTACGCATGTATACATATATATGTATATATATACGTATGTATAAATATTGGGCACTTGCGTTTGTAAGTGTGCGCGTGCGTGTCTGTGCACAATAAGTCGGCTGAAAGGCGATTGCAGTTTCTCTATCTATTGTATAGTGAAATGTATTGTCTAAGGGATAGAGATATTTAGATATTGTGGGAGAACATACTTTGGAGGAAGACCGACAGAGTCAAGGACTGATACAGAGACAGAGGCAGTGGCGGAGGTAGAGGAAGAGGCAGAGAGAGAGAGAGAGAGAGAGAGAGAGAGAGAGAGAGAGAGAGAGAGAGAGAAAGAGAGAAAGAGAGAGAGAGAGAAAGAGAGAAAGAGAGAAGAAAAGAGAGAGAGAGAGAAGAAAAGAGAGAGACAGAGACAGAGAGAAGAAAAGAGAGAGAGAGAGAGAGACAGAGAGAAGAAAAGAGAGAGAGAGAGAGAGAGAGAGAGAGAGAGAGAGAGAGAGAGAGAGAGAGAGAGAGAGAGAGAGAGAGTGCACGAGAGAGATAGGGAGAGACACAGACAGACAGACAGAGAGACACACAGACAGACAAAGACAGAGACAGAGAAAGAGAGAGAGGTTTGGAGAGATTGACGGATGAGATGGATGATAGACAGAGACAGAGAGACGGATGCAGAGGGTGTGTGAGGTAGAGCCAGTTACCGTCGGTCGGTCTGTCGACCAGATGGATGGTCTCCTGTGGATGTCGTCGGCCTATAACCTATTATTTCATAAGACTATACAGCCGCCCTATATATATACAGCTCATTCATTCATTCATTCATTCATTATTAGAATTTATATAGCGCCTCTTCAAGAAACTACTCAGAGGCGCTCCCAGCCCAGCCACGACCAAAGAAAAAAGATTTAAGAGACTTGAGAAATAGAGATTGACTGGTCAGATGGAGGAGATGGAGGTTTGAGGGGAGGTCATTCCAGATTGACGGTCCCACAACCGAGAAGGCTCGGCGCTGTCTGGTAGCTAAGCGAGCCCGTGGAACAAGCAGTTGTCCCTTCGCAGCGGAGCGAAGGGCCCGACGCGCTTCAATGTCAGAGACAGGACGACAGAGGACGCGCAGATAAGATGGAGCACAACCAATAATACAGCGAGAAACAAGGGCAGCAATGCGGTAATTGATGCGTTGGGCTATTGGCAGCCAATGCAGCACATCACGCATGTAAGCAGAGACAGGCGAAAATTTAGGAATTCGCCCGATGAGTCGGGCAGCACAGCGTAGAACCCGGTCTAACCGTCCCAGAACCCCAAGGGGAAGGCCAACAAGGATTGAGCAGCAATGGTCAATACGACTAGTTACAAAAGCGTGAACAAGCACAACTAGCGCATCATGGGAGAGAGAGCGAGCAATCACTCGAAGTTGACGAAGCTGATAATAACAACTTCGAGCGACAAGATTAACATGCTGGGTGAGACTGAGTTCACAGTCAAGGGTGACACCCAGGTCACGGACCGAGCTCACACTTCGTCTTATTGCCAATCTGCCTCCTTACCTGTCTCTTTCTGTGTCTCTCTTCCTCACTCTGCTTCTCCACGTCCCAGCCTGCAGTGTAGTCTCGCCAACCATCCAGCTTCCTGTAGCTCCCTGTCTCTACGTGTGACTGCGTCTCCACTCTCCACACTTGCATTGTGTATACATCCATGCATGTCCTCTATCTCTCAGCATCACTCTATCTTTATCTTTCTCGCTGCTTTTCTGCTCCTTGTCTCTTTATCTCCTCCCTGTCTGTCGATCTGTCTTTCTGTCTCCCTATCTGTCTGTCTGTGTGTCAGTCTGTCTTCCTGCCTCCTCCATTTCTCGTCTGGCTTCGCGTGACCAGAGACTGGGGTCACGTATTTTCTTTAGAACGCGATAAACGAATAGCGTGATCTATTGTGCAACTACGTGTGAGCTTCAGACACCACACGGGTCCCGAGATACTTGCGAAAGAATGATCATTGGCGCTATATAAAGCACTCCGTTACGCCATATTAACTTATGCTGTCAATTTGCCACGCCCCCTGCAGCTGAACCGATGCATAGGTCAGCGATGGACAGCGGAAGCAGATGAAACAGCTTCAAAGAGGTGGAAAATAGATTTATAGATTAAATGCTGTAGATGAAAGATTGTAATATGATATAGGCCTATCCAGGAAGACATATTAAAAATCTAGATTTGATTTGCGGCACGTGTCAACTTCAGTTTCTCGAACTCGGCTAACGAGACAAACAGAGCTTTAAGTATAGAAGGATCAAACCGATGCGGTTGAAGCAGCAAATGGACAAGCACAGAAAGAGGCATAGAGACATACATGTAGACATTTAGACAGAGACAAGTTCAGACAAGCAAAGAAACAGAAACGACATGCAGTTTATCTATTTATATCGAACAATGATTATATTTATTTATTCAGTGCTTCTTCATTCATTGTTTTGTAAGTCTTCCCCCTTCTCCTATACTACTCCTGCTCTTCTATCTTCACCTCATCCTGCTTCTTCTCCTACTCTTCCTCCTTCTCCTTCTCCTGCTACTTCCTTTCCATCCACTACCTTCTCCTCCTCGTTTTGCTCCTTCTTCTCTTCTTCCTCATCCTCTCCATCTCTTCCTTATCATTCGCCTCGTCTTTCTCATCTTCCTCCTCTTCCCTCTTCCCTCTCCATTCTCCTCCTCTTCCTATTATACTTTTTTCATTGCACTACTAATCACATCATCGATAATATCCTCTTCCTCATTCACCTATTCTTTCTCCACATCCTCCGCCTCCTTCTCCTCCTATTCCTATTATACGTTTTTCATTGTTACTACTAATCCCATATCAATAATATCCTCTTCGTTCTCCACCTCTTTCTCCACCACTTCCGCCTTTTCCCACCTCTCCTCCTCCTCTTTCTCCTCCTCCTCCTCCTCCTCCTCTCCTCCTCCTCCTCCCCTTCCTATTACACTTTATTCATTGTACTACTAATCACATATAAATATCAATAATATCCTCTTCCTTCTCCACATCTTTCTCCACCACCACCTTCTCCTCCTCCTCCTCCTCCTCCTCCTCCTCCTCCTCTCCTCCTCCTCCTCCTCCTCTTCCTATTACGCTTTTTCATTGTACTACTAATCACATATTATATGTGATTATATATATATATATATATATATAACATCCTCTTCCTTCTCTCCTTTTCCTCCTCATCCTCATACACGTCCTCTTCCGATTTCTCTTTTTGTTCTCCAACTCATCTGCAATCACTTTTCCTCCAGAGACCTCAACCCATGACAGACGTAAATTGCAGAATGAACGATCTGTGTAAGAAGAGTCAGGACCTGCAAGAGGAAGACATCATGGGGTAGGGATGGATTGACTTGTCCTGCTAAGTGTTAATCTTACTGCACGCCGTGCGGTTCAATCCACCTCAATCCACATAATCGTCCTATATCGATTTTTGTCTTTGAATGTCTCGCGATCAAAGAACCTTTTTGCTCTCATTCGACGCCACTTCCACACACATCACACACCACACCCAACACATACCACACGATAAGTCTGAGCACCGTGACTCAGGTTTTATGTTCTTTCTCTATGCTCCCATAATTATGTCGTTCATTCTTTCATCTCGCTCGCTAACACGCTATCTCTGTATCTCTGTCTCTGTGTATTTGTCTGTCTGTCTCTGTGTATCACAGTGTATGTATGTATGTGTGTATGTATCTGTCTTTGTTTTTGTCTGTCTGTCTTTGTCTCTGCCCGTATGTCTATTCTGTTTGTTTGTATGTATGTATGTATTTATGTATGTCTCTGTCTTTGTCTCTCTTTCTGTCTGTCTGTCTGTCTGTCTGTATGTTTCTGTCTCTGTCTGTTTGTATGTCTCTGTCTCTGTCTGTATCTGTGTCTGTCTGTTTGTCTCTCTCTCTGCCGCCAACAACGACGTGAAAGACATGGCCTGTAAGTTTCCACGCAAGCGACGACAATTCGTGGAAAAGCGAGTGGAAGCATTCGGCTGCTAACCGAATAGATGCAAACGGAGCAGAAGTGATACAACAGGAGAAGCTGAAGCTGGAGAAGAGAAGCTGGAGCTGAAGGTGGAGAAGAGGAGCAGGAGCAAACGCGCAGGAGCAGGATGGTGACGGGCAGAAAGAGCAGGAGGACGAAGAGCGGGAGTGGTGGTAGATTGATGGATATATGGATATGGATATGGATGTGAATACAGGGTGAGAATTGCCGGGGGTTGGGGTTTCAGCCCCCCAGTCTTTCTTAGAGCCCCGTGTTAAAGTCTGTTTTTCACACCCCAATTCCAAGTGGATAATGGTCCAACCACCCCAAGTTATTTTTCCACAATTCTTACACTGCATGGATATGGACGTAGACATAATATTATAGAGAACATCGGTAAAATAGTATCGGTTTAAATTTCTTTATCATAATTATGTATTCGACATAATAATGGGTGGTGATAAAAACTATAAGGAAGGTCGCTGGAAGGATGGAAATGGAAAAGAGCCAGTAGCCTATGGCCTGATAACACTACTCGAATATGATAATCTATTGAGGGCCAACAAAGACAGTGACAGACAGACAGAGAGACAGACGGACAGACAGACAGACAGACAGACAGACAGACAGACAGACAGACAGACAGACAGACAGACAGACAGACAGACAGACAGACAGACAGACAAACAGACAGACAGACAGACAGACAGACAGACAGACAGACAGACAGACAGACAGACAGACAGTGACCAACAGACCGACAGACAGACAGACGAACAGACAGACGCCATGCTATGTAGGGTTTCATGTCCGCTTGTGTGGTATAATCCCGTGTGCATAATAAATGTACTTCTGAGTGCAGAGGTGGCCGGGGGTCATACCACGCGTGCAGACCAACAATGTATTATGCCAAACCATTATACGCTCGCAAATAATCATATTTGTCCGCAGAACAAATCCGTCTTTGCCCAGATCTCCTCCTATAAAATTCCACAACGTCGATCCATCCTTCCACGATCAGTTCATTCCATTCCATCTATTGACTTTCCAATTTATTTTTTCCCACAAAAGTTTAACGGCATCCTATGCGTGGCTGCTATGGCCGTTGACGTCGTTAAAAAGAATTAGTTATAACTTATAATATCTCATCGGTTCATTTGTTTAATTAATTGCAGACATGCATTTTCCTATTTAACTGTTCCAGATTATTTCCATAATTTAACATTTACGTTTCTTTTCAGCGAACACTAAAACTCTTTCCGTGGCCTAGCCTATATGGGCCTGTAAGACTCTTTCCATCGGCTTTAAGACTAAAAGGCTCTTTTTGGTGGTAATCTATTCTCTTTTCATTGGTAATTTAGGTTCTTCACAGTGGTCAATAACTCAAGATCTGATAACAGAAATGCAAAATTCATTTAACTCTCCAGTGCGCATCATATACATATAGAGTAGGCCTACCTATGCAAATTTTGGATGTGTCCATGCAGCAGCACAGTTGGACCTGTTGAACCTTTTAAGACGATTCAATCCGTCCGAGCTATAACCTATCCAAATGTTTGCCAGCTTACATCATGATCCATCAACAGTAGCCTCAGCAGAGAGAGAATAGACGATTCAGCAAACTCAAGATGATGGAATTTTTAAGGTCTGTAGTCTCTGTAATATCTCCATTGAGCATTGAGTCTATTATTGTCCGAAATATTGATTTTTTATGCTGGCATCATAATTTCTGCAGAAATAATGCATATATTCAATAATATATATATATATATATATATATATATATATATATATATAATATACATAGTCTATATGTATTCAAAAGTTGAAAGTTGATAAATTGATATAAATTATATATATAAATATATAATAAACATTATTAACTGATAGCAATATATATATATATAGACCCTATATTCCGAACTTGATAGTTGCAAAATAGCATATCCTATACATTCGCAATGAATCATTCATTCATTGTCAATGGAATCAATGATTGATATGACAGCTGCAAAAACTTCTTAGGGTAAATTTCAATTTTTGCTGCTGTTGCTATCCCTTTGATCAGATTCGCTCCTTTGACCCTCTTAGAGCCATGACCAGTGGCTTACTTCAGAAATGACAATAGCCCAATGATTATTGCTACCGGGTCTAGTTCAAGTAGTATACGCAAAATTGCTTTGTTAGCTAGATTTTTTGCGTTATTAGAATTATAAAGTATGAAATAGGCTACTCAAAAACATCTTCTAAGTTAAAATTTAAATGCTGTATGCATTTTTAAAATTGCATTTCAAAAAAAAAAAATGCGGAATACTCAGTTAGAATCTAGAATGTAAGTGTAGTTGTAAGCTTACTTAAAAATAGTAAGTTCTTATTCAAAATTGTTTACTTAGTTCACTCTACATGGAATATGAAATTTTATTCAAAAGTTAGAGCCATAAAAATGATTGATTGATTGATAAAACTTGATAGGGGCCTATATTGTAAGAAATAAACAGGAACCAGAGGAATACGTGTCAGATAATCATTTAGGTACCATTCTGCAATCTGCACATGTAATATATAAATACATAATATATATATATATATATATACATTATACAGACTAAATACAAAACTGGAAAGGCTGGCCAAGTTTATCAGCCATCCCTGAAACCTTTTCCCCCGCTGTAAAAATGGAATGTGGTCCATGCTTCTTTAATGAAATTTTCTAAACTTCGTTCTGCATGCTGAATTCCTTCCCCTGTTACGACAGCAGTTTTCAGAACTTTGGCCCTCATAGACGGTAAGAGCAGTGACAGAGTTATTTAGTCCTCATTCATGTTTTGCACAAACTTCCACGGCGTCAATCTAGATTCTAGAATGTCAGCGCATGTAAGCCACTGGCTCGAATTTCGAGCCACGATGTTTGCGTCAGATATCACGGACGAACGTTATACTGAAGCGGAGACTTGACGTGCAATTTACGACGCTGTTTCTTCCGGTCAATGATGATAAAAGCATAATTAAGAGTTTAAGACGCTTCATCAACACGCACTCACACGCAAGCACACATAGCCGTATGCACACATTATGTATACGTATACACGCGCGATGGAACCGACATCGCCAAGCATCGAGAACAAGTGGACAAATCGAAGAGCTGGCAATTTGTATGCGGCATCGGAGATCGCCACGAACAGCTTCATCAGGGAATTATTATTTGAGTTGGTTTTTGGCTGCATATATATATATATAGAGCATGTAATTAAGAAAAGAGCACGACTTTGTGGAGCGTGGTGGTGCAGTGTTGACGTCGGTGCCTTGGAGTTGAAGGGTTTCCGGTTCGAATCTACCTCAAACCGCCGAGTAGGGATCTTGAGCAAGTCCTTCACTCGCAACTGCTCATGCGCTTTGGCGTGAAACTCCGATGCAGTGTTCACGCTGTAGTCGGGAGCGCCTCTGAGTAGGGAATTTTAAGGGACGCTATAGAAATGGAGAAAAAAGGATGGTTTGAGCAGTCATGCAGCTCGCTGTGGACAAGGCTGGAATGTCGTTTGGGGTATTGAGTTGCATAGGAAATGAGTTATAGCACAAGTCAATTGCTACAGTGGGGCCCAGAGACTTCAGCGCAACCGGAACCGGAAATGATCGTGTGTTATTTCCGTGGTTTAATCTACAGCATAGTTTACGACGTGTTACTTCACCAGCGACACCAAGCGAATGACCGACACACTAACTGCGTTTGCATTTAATGAGAGTTCGTTTAATTTACAACTCGCAAAATCTCTTTGTTACCACAATTCTATTACTTACCATTCATGTACGTCAAGTTGGTAACCAGGCTTGTTGTTTAGGTAAGACTTATCTTCACAATTCCGATTGCCCCTCTCAATCGTTCGGCAAACCATTGACCATGTGGCCTATAACGAGGCAAGGCATGTTATAAATAGGCCTACTATAGCCAGACCGTATGACACTGACCTTAGAAGTTGGACCATTGATCTATCAAGATCTCAGGACCAATGCTTTGCTGTTGTGCATCAGGTTGTCAGTCGCAATGCAGCATGGTAGTTTCGGCGTAATTGACCCAGATTGTCCAGCAACACTTGCGACGTGAGTGGACTTCCACAGGGAATTATGGCGTTGATAGGTGAATAAACGAAGCATATGCCATCTGTAAAGTAGGCAATAGTACTCATAATATCATCATCCCATGCAGTGACATTTTAGAGGCCATTCCAGGCTATTGAAAGACAGGTCACGAAAATATATTCTCTAATTAAGTCTTGCTGTGTACTAAAGTTAGTGTGAGTCAACAGTTCAATAAATTGCAAACTATCGCTGCAGGTGACAAAAGGTTATTGAGGTGGGCTACAAAATCATCTGGGCCTCGCTCAGCCTCGTAATTCTGCTGATATTAAAGTGGTTGATAAGCTTCACTCATTGCTTATGCAAAGACACATCGAGTTTCAGATCCCCCGATAAAATTTAATGTGTTACTCAGAGGGAGAATTGCCGGGAAGGCTGTGGGTTCAACCCCTACAGTCTTTCTTAGGATGCCATAGTAGGCTAAAGTTCTTATTGCACATCTCAAGTCCACATAAATCAACGTCTGACCCCCCTCAGTTATTTTTCCACAATTCTCATACTGGTCTTACCCTACTACTTTCCCTATCTTTATTTCGCCAACAGCAGCTGCTACATAATATATTGAGGAACATAATATTCGATTTCATCGAGATTTTGTGGCCTTTAGTCGGAATCGTCACTGCGTCGTTTTCCGCTGTAGCGCTAGATAAAATATGTTTTTACGATTACGATTACGATCAACGTGTGCTAGATCAGTTTGATAGCATACTGAACTACCATGGATAGAGAGAGAGATAGAGATAGAGATAGAGATAGAGAGAGAGATAGATAGAGATAGAGAGAGAGAGAGAAAGAGAGAGAGAGAGAGAGAGAGAGAGAGAGAGAGAGAGAGAGAGAGAGAGAGAGAGAGAGAGACAGACAGACAGACAGACAGACAGACAGACAGACAGACAGACAGACAGACAGACAGACAGACAGACAGACAGACAGACAGTAGAGACGTACAGAGTGAGACAGAGAAGGTGACATGTACAGCCACTGACCATGGCATACGCTGATTGCTTTTACTAAAAACATCGCGAAACGGATGATCCCACGTGTCGAGGGATCAGCTATTATTACACGCGCACGCGTCTAACGGTCGGCAGGTGGCGTCTACATCATCGGAAACCCTGAAGACCCGGATGTGGTTGGCCTTCGACCTCTCCTCATCTCTCGCAACGAACGAACGATCCCCGTGCGACGGATAAAATGCCGAAACAATAATAGCCTCTTCCAATCATCAACGCCACCACCATCACCATCATCATCAGCAGCAGCAGCATCATCATCATCACCATCATCATCAGCAGCAGCAGTACCGCCACCACCAACACCAAGGCACCTCCCCCACCACCACCTCAACCACTGCAACCGCCACCACTACTTCTTCCTCCTCCTCCTCCTCCTCCTCCTCCTCCTCCTCCTCCTCCTCCTCCTCCTCCTCATGCTTCTCCGTGTGTTCCTCTTCTGGGCTCTTCTACATCGTAATCCTCGGCCTCTTTATCCTTCTAATCCTCCTTCTCCATATATGATCCTCTTTTTCAAACTTCTACTTATCCTCCGCCTCCTTTTCCCTCTTCCTTTGCCTTCTCCTCTTCCTTTACATCCTCCTCATCACAGTTTTCCCCCTTCTTTCCCCTCACTCCTCTTCTCCTCCTCCTCTTTCTCCACTGCTTCCTTCTTTTCTCTCTTTATCTCTTCCTCCTCCTTTTCCTTCTTCTTTTTCTTATTTTGCCTTCTTACTTAGGTTTTTGCCGCGTTTTTTTTTATATAACCGCATGCGCGGTGTTACGGCGCCATATAAATCGTCGTCATCATTACCTCCGTCTTCTCTTTCGTTGCATCTTCTTCTTTCTCATCCTTATAGTCGGATGCTATGCTGCGCTTGTTGCCTAGGAACGAACGCAGAGTTGCAGACGCGTCCTGTTGATGTCTATCGAAAAACCAAATGATGCCTTTATGGCATCTGCTGTTGACGATGCCAGCCTCTCGTTTAGAGTTTAGACTCCTCAAACAAAGACATGAACAAGCATTGTACATCGTCACAGGGGCGGATGCAGAAATTTTCGAAGGGGGAGGCGCTAAATTTTCTATGATCTTTGTAAAAAAAATTGATGACCTTTTTTAAAGTCTTTTGCCCGAAATGTCTGGACAAATCTACCAATTTTCCCTGCCAAAATAACTGATAACCTTTTTTTAGTCATCTGGTCTTATAATCTCTTCGAAATACACTATGACCTCATTTTTCATTCTTGACCTATCTACTCTCTAGTCTAGTCGTATGCTACTTTTTCTCTCTCGCCTTATCCCGCTGCACTGATTTTAAAGTTTGTTGAAACCGAATGGGGGCCACGTCCCTTGCACTTTTGAAATGGGACCATGGCCGGATTGCCCCCTGTATCCGCCTCTGTATCGTCCGTCCGCTTAACAACTTCTCAACGACCGTCTGCATGACTCTTCGGGTATTGATCTCCGTTGAGCGCCTTTGAATAAGCTGGTTCCCGCGATCACGCTGTAGAAATTATGAGTTTACGATTACGAATACGATTTTCGTCTACTGCTTTTCTCAACTCATATCACCAACAAACGATATCGTCTATGTTCATAGACTATACTATGTAGATCATTGTCTACGACAATTTAGGTGTGTGCTTAGAAGGACTGTAGGGCTGTAGGCTATTGTCAAAGTTTAAAGGTGGGTACACCGTACACGGTGTACGCGATACAGTTGCGTGCACAATGTACAATTGTACATGCATGCCTGTCTGCAGTCCAATTCCTCGCATAGGCTACTAAACACAAATATTTATAAGGTGTGAACACCATGCATATGTTTAAATATGCCGGTGTCTTTAGGCCTAAGTGTGTCACAGTGTGTGTGTGTGTGTGTGTGTGTGTGTGTGTCTGTAGTAGGTGTGTGTGAGATAGAGTGGGCTAGTGAGTATACCGAGTACACGTGTGTGTGTGTGTGTGTGTGTGTGTGTGTGTGTGTGTGTGTGTGTGTGTGTGTAAGAGAGAGAGATAGAGAGGGGTAGTGAGTATACCGAGTACACGTGTGTATGTGGCCAATTTTCTTTCCTGTGTAATATAAAAATGCTTCTGCGTGAAATTTCACTTGCAGAACAATATGGCCGAAAGTTGTAACTGTGATTACTCATTTATATAGCGCCTTTCAGCAGGGGTTTCTATCCCTCCCTCTAAGCAGCCGGGCTTAATCGATCTCCCCCATTTCTGGGCAGGCCTTAGGCCTTACCTCCCGGCAACATAATATAATCTATAGTGCCTTTTCTTATCTGGGAAATTAGGGTTTTTGAGGGTGGGGGGGGGTGCAAACGAGTATCTATAAGACGATCGCCATATTGGACATTATCGACGTCTCGGTGCCAGTCGGTGGGTATTTGAACCCACAGCCTAGCAATGAATAGTCAATCTAGTGTCTATCTTAATTTAAAATGCTGTTTATTTATTAAATTTGATATTAAATTATTTGAGATCCGTTGAATTGTTTTACTTCTGTAAGACAGGAAGGAAGAAGTGTAAGAAGGAAGACTGGTTTTTCTTTGAACTGATTATATTGTGTGACGACCATGTTTCACGGTATTTGAAAGAAGTCCGGACCTAGCTCGGTTTGGCGATTGCGTCGTCTGTATTTGTATCACACTGAATGACTATAAGCGTGTAAGTCTTGTTGGGTCCACTGTGCATGTACGACGACTATTT